>JAWQFJ010000720.1:30000-82500 GCA_034096865.1 Theodoxus fluviatilis | reverse complement strand
GAAGGAAGACATTTATTACGCTTCTAATAGTATGTCTGCATTGTCAAAACCAAGACTTTCCCGTTATGACTCGTTGGTTTTCTGAATATTTTCCCAGACATTGGGGAAAACCTATTAATTCACAAACATTTTCTGAAGAGAAATAGTGACATGGATGAAATAGGATGCAAAGTTCTCCCAACCATTGAATATGTTAATAATCAGCTGGTGATGTAGAATTAATTGTCACGTCAGTTTTGTTTCTCTTTCTGCTTTTCGTATCAAATTAGTACCGAACCACATCCTTCTCCTCCCAGTTTTCTATCTCATGCTGCGTTCTCAGCTAGCTCCCTCCCCCCCCCCCCCCCCACCCCCCACCCCCACCCCCGCAAGTGGGAAACGCATGCCAACAAATATTACCACTCAACAAATTGTTTGGAGGTAAATTGGGGTGTTAAACATTGATCAAGTTTCTGTGGTGTTGATCTCAGTCTCAGCACGCATGGGAGAAAAATGCTTGCAAAAGCAACTTCTCTCGCAGGCGACAGGCTGTCGCGGCGAATTCCCAGAGGTATTGCTCCAGTAGAGGTGCATTCCAATGCCAGGCTGCAATGGTGCGTTCTAAGGTCCCTTCTCTCCAACCCTTCTTCCTGCCACAAGTCAGCTTAGAAACTTCTCAGACCAGTTTTGCAATGCATTGTATATCTAGTGTGTACCAGAATGCTCCCAGACAATACTGACTCACACACAATGCATCAGCAAAATTACATTCTAACGAAAATATTAACAACTGTGTGCTTTCTTGGAAAAATGAACGTCAGATGACTTGCCTCAAACTGTTTCCTGTGCTTCTCTTTGGCCAGCTTTCGGAGTCAAGTTTCCACTACCGTGTGTTGTCTTGGAAAAATTAATTGTTTGGTGAATAGCTTTGAACTATTTTCTGTGCTTCTCTTTGGTAAGCTTTCGGAGTCAAATTTCCACTACTGTCTGATGATTAATTCAAAATGTTTCTGCATGCTTTTCTTTGGCGAGCTTTAGGAGTCAAGTTTCCACTACCGTTTATTGTCTTGGAAAAAACCGTCTGGTGATTTGCTTTAAACTTTCTATGCTTTTCTTTGACTAGCTTTTGAAGTGGAAACCTCCTTTTTTCAGGCCTGTCGCTCGTCACCAAACGCTTTTTTCCAAGACAATATACAGTAGTGGAAACTTGACTCCGAAAGCTGGCCAAAGAGAAACACAGAGAACAGTTTGGAGCTAGTCACCACATGGTAGTGGAAACTTGACTCCTAAAGCCAGCCAAATAGAAGCACAGAGGGACAGTTTGAAGCTGGTCACCAGACATTCATTTTTCCAGATCTCTCGGTCCGACCTCGGCACTTCATTTTTTTTATTTGTATATTTTCCGTGTAGCATATCTGCAACTGAAAACCCCCCACACGGGAAACAAATTGACCACGGGAAGTGCAATGTCTCTTGTGAAGTCGATTTGTTTATGCGAACGACGAAACTTCACTGGAATCCCTGGATTCCGTCAAGTCACAAGATGCTGCGCAGTCAAATTACTTTGTGGCTGATAGAGATGACAAATCGAACTCACCTGGGGGTGTTTCAAGCTGTATATAATTTTAAATTAAAGGACAGTGTTCGGAAGTGCATGAAAGGAAATAAATCAGTCACAAAGATCACACATACACACGCGCACACACAAACACACACACACACGCGCGCGCACACACACACACACACACTGTGACGGTTTAGTGTTGAATTCATAGTGAACCTTCATTCCCTATGGAGTTTGAAATGACCTCTCTTGTTGTAGAAGGCGGGGAACGCAACGTGAAGATATTTTAACAAAAATTATGTCAGAAGAAGGATTGTTCAGTTAGATTTGAATTAGTAAGATGCAGCCAATCATGACTCTACACCTTTTGGTAAACTGGGCAGGTAGTTGATTTGAAGATTGGCGAGAAATTCTTGTTTTAGAGATATATAATTTTTTATGGAAACCGGAAAGGGAAGTCCGCAATATTGTGCTTCAGTGAATGTATGTAACATGTTCTGATTGGTCTTACTTAGCTCTTAGTTATCTCAGCATGCTTTGCTAGGCTAAACTCTACAAATTGGATTGCTCTGAGAGGCTAGGTGCCGTTTGATGCAAGCAGCCACTTCAGAGGCTGAAATTTGGCCCTCAGTCTGAGGCCCCACTCTTTTCCCCCTGCCTCAGCTGTGCAAGAGAGCTTATGTATATATATTGTTTTGCCCAGTTCAAATGCCTGCCTGCCATCCTCCAGCTAGTGAAGTTGGGAGAAGACCCCTTCACTTGAACCTCATTCTCCCGTGAACATTACTGGATGTCTGCTCAGTGTTCATGCCTGGACTCTCCAACTGCCATCTACTTTCAGCAATGTTTCATCGTCTTCACCCTCGTCTAGAGACTGAACTTACTCCTCTCCCTTCAGAGACTGTTTCGTCTTGTCCCCAGGAGGTGTGAAGATTGCCTTTATTTGGATGAAAAACTGTGAGGACGTTGGTTCTGTGTGTTTGTGAATTGTGTGTTTTCCTCACTGGATTCTTGGACCTTGGACTACACGTCAAACTGGTGTGAGCTTTATGATCATTTTGATCTCACACTTTTGATTGACTTGATGAGTCACAATTCAGTTTGATCTGCATTGTGGTTTAGAGTTGTGACATCGTGGGTTAATGAAGGCAAGCAACATTGTTTTCCTGATGTCTTTAGTCAGATTACATTAGGCTAGAAAGTACCTATTTAAAAATTAAAATCAATATTAATTCCTTCCCTACTCTTTGATGTTTTGTTTTTTTCACATGGAGAGAATGACGTATGAATGTCGTATGAATCACCTGGCATGTGCAATAGACCCTAGACACAATTTCTTGTATTTGTTGGAATTTTGAGCTGAAGGTATTGATGATTTCAGTGCCTCATCATGTGCCGGTGTCACATACACACACACTCACACACACACACACACACACACACACACACACACACACACACACACACACACACACACACACACACACACACACACACACACACACACACACATTTCTTGGATGTCCGTTGCGGGCGACGATGACCTCAGTGACTCCGAAGGTGGGATTGCAGCCCGAACTGCGATGCACATAAGCGACCGCACTCTGGGCATGCAACAGCAGTAGTAGGGTTCAACCTCCTTCCTATACAGGCAGCACGCTTGCTGTGCAATCTTTGCAGGCGCCACTCCTCAAAAGCCGCTCCACTCTGGGCAGCCGCCGAGCGCCAGGCGCTATAGTCCGCAGCCAGGGATTCCCAGCCTGAGACACTGATCCTGCAAGTTTTGAGCGTGGCTCTTATGCCGGCTTTGTATCGTTTGGTTGGACCTTCCTTGCACCATCAGCCAGCTCAGAGAGGAAGATCGTTTTGGGAAGGCGGGTGTCGCTCGTCCTCATGAAATGACCGACCCAACGCAGCTGGGCCCTCATGATGAGAGCTTTAATGTCCCAGATTTGAGCCCGATGCAGCACTTCTGTGTCGGGAACTCCGACCTCCAGAACTGCTGCAGTAGTTCTGTCTTGCTTTACTGCGTGGGTTTCTCCACCCTCTTTGTAGATTTCTGGGGGGATTCCATCAGGTCCTGGAGCTTTCCCTGGCTGAAGTTGCTGTATGGCCTTGATGGTTTCTTCCAATGTTGGTGGCCTGTCAAGTTCTCTGAGGAAGGGTCTTTGAGGCATGGTTTCAATTGCCTTCCAGTCAATGTGGAAAGGCCTGTTGAGGAGTTGGTGGAAGTGTTCAGTCCACCTCTGCACTATGTCCTTCCTATCCGTAAGTAGGCTGCCTTCCGCAGAGCGCACTGGCACCCTGTCGTTGGAAACTAGGCAATGGATGGTTTTCAGGCTGTCATAGAACTTCTTGGAGTTGTGCTCATTAGCATGTCGCTGGAGCTCAGCAGCCTTGGCTTCCCACCATTCATCTTTCATCCTCCGCAGCTCAGACTGGACCTTGCTGCGTAGATGCTTAAGATGGTCTTTCTTGGAGGTTGTCGTCTTGTTACAGAGTCACGCAGAGAAGCCCCTTGTTTCTTTCTGAAGAGATCCACGATAGTCCTGTTGTTTTCATCAATCCAGTTTTGGTGCTTCTTACTGCTCATTCAAGGGTTTTCTCTGCACAAGCATATGTGGTATCCCTGAGGAGTTCCGAAGTTTTCCAGGGATCACTCTCATCTGGCATCTGCGCGCGCGCACGCACGCACACACACACACACACACACACACACATACACACACACACACACACACACACACACACACACATACACACGCTACACACGCACTAAACGAACGTGAGAGAGAGAGAGAGAGATAGAGGGAGAGAGAGAGAGAGAGAGAGAGAGAGAGAGAGAGAGAGAGAGAGGGAGAGAGAGAAAGAGAGAGAAAGAATGAACATTTACACTGCGTCACGTTTTCTTTTCAAAGCATGATATAAGAACATTGCAAATGATCTTTTTACGCTAGGGTCGCTGCCTGAAAATAATTGATCCACCCTTCTAAAGTCATTAATGTGGGAGATATATTTTTCTCTAAGGTCTTTATAAATTGGGTAAACATAAAGCATATGAAATTCACTTTCGATATCTTCCATACAAGCTGGACATATGTATAAATTATCTGGATTATCCCGAGAGTAACGAAATTTGTGATGGTACAATTCCCTAAAACCAGAACGAAACTGTACACATCTCGGAATGTTTTTTAAAAATCAATCGCATATAATAATTCTCTCTACCCCAATGCGTTTTTATTTGACGATAAAAAGAATACATCCTGCCATTTAACAATGTGTGTTCCCAGTTGCTACGATACACCAAAACAATACGATTCTTCAATTCTGTGATAAATTCTCTTTCATTGCGTATTGTGTGGGAGACCCATACGTGCTCAAAACCATATTTACATCATATGTCCTTAATCTGGTTTGCCCAATTCTGCTGATGCGAATTCACTTGCATTGTATAAATCACTGAACGAATAATACCATTAACAAAAAGAGGGGGCCTGCCAGTTTCCCCATATACAATTACATTTGGTACTTTAATGGGCAAATTAAGAAATCTTTTCAATGCTTCCAGATGTACAGATTCCATAACAAAACAATCAAGCAGTCCCAAACTTCTGAGGAGTACAACAGTACACTGAGCACTTGGGAGTAAACCATTTCAAAGAAGGCATCCGGTGACAAGCATTGGAGTTTTCTAATACACCTGGTAAGCTGGGTTGTATTGGCTTTCGCCCTTTGTACAATATCTAATTGAAGCAGGTTACATGATAACTTGGTGGTAAACAAAGATTTAAGATATCTATACTCGGGAACTACTTCCAGAATGTCAGTACCGAAGAAAAACTTTTCATTTTCAGATAAATAACCACTTTCCTAAACACCATTACTTTTGTCTTCTCTTGATTTATACTAAGTCCAACAGCATCAGAACCTTTTTTCAGATAACTTTATTGGTTCTGCAAACCCACTACAGTGTCCGATATAAGTACAATATCATCAGCGCACAGCAACAAGTAAATGATGTTTCCAGGCCTAACCTAGATTCCATGTTTTCCATGCTTAATTACCATTTTTCAACATAATTCACCAAGGGAGCAAACATTATTGGAGAAATTTTGAAACCCTGCTTCATCCCCGAGTTACTGTCAAAATGCTCTGAATAGCAACCATTGCATCCTACCCTACATATTATATGTGAGTAGCCTACATGGCCTGGAGCATTTTCAGCAACCTACCCCATATACCGTACAAATAAAGTATCTCCCAAAGCGCGGTCTTATTGACAGCGTCGAAAGCTTTTTTTGAAATCAACAAAAGCCACATACACTTTTCTTTGTCTTTGTAAATAATGTTGAATGACAGAATAAAGAACAAATATAGTATCCACAGTAGAGTAGCCTTTTCGAAACCCAGCCGGTTCCTCCACAATCACGTTGTTCACCTCCGCCCAAAAATGTAGTCTGTCAGAATTGACATAAATATTTTGCTAAGGATGCTAGTGATCGATATACCTCTATAGCTATCATGGTTAGATGGATCGCCCTTCTTGAATATTGGTAAAGATTATTGATTGCCTCCAGGAGGCTGGATAATGTCTCTTAGTAAACGCAGCATTAAGTAGCGATGTGAACATTACCAACAACGACTCTGGTATGTATTTTAATAATCTCCATAGTAATTTCATCCCTCCTTACCGATTTGCCTCCCTTTTATTTACTAATGGCACACTTGACGTCAACTTTAATATCAGAATCAAGCGTCGATATTTCATCTTCCGCACTACTGAGAAGAGTACAGTCTAGTCTATAGGTTGTACTATCGAATTATCCTTCCTTAATAGAAGATCACTGAAGTAATCTTTCCAAACATCAATTTTGATAGGATATTTCACAAATGTTTTAGAATAAACTTTACGAACCTGTCTCTATCAGTTGGATGTCAAACTAGAAAGCAATGTCGACATCATATTTCTTCTATATATGGTTTTCTTATCATTAATCAACCTTTCGCACATGTTCCTCTCTTTCATGTAATTCTCCTTAAGCACAGACAAATTGGTGCGTAAATAACGACGGTAACGGCACCTCAAGTTCTGCGTAGCAGCAAAACAGTCATCATCGAACCATGGTTGTCTATGTCTATTCCTTCCAACTGTAAAATGTATCCTCATGGACATTATTCACGCGAGATACTTCCGGTTTTCAAAACGAGACGGACTTTGCAAAAATATGAGTCTTCTATGGCCAGCACCAGTACCAGTACATGGAGTGGAAATCTCCTTCATGTGCCTCCATTCTCGCATGGAAATGTTGAAATATGGGCAAGTGATGTTGTTTTTCTTGTTTATAGCAGGGAAACTGCAATGTTTACACCAGGAAGCAAGAGCATTCGATCACTTTGCACGACCTAACGTAGTAACAACCTCTACTCATAAGAAACCTATTGTGATTGGTCCAAAAATATAAATCAGCCAATGGTAGAGAGCCATGTATAGAGACTTGCTCACACCGGACATGTTGATGTCGGCATGGCAGACGATGCAAGCCCAGCTGGCAGTAGTCGCTTATCTCGCAGTTTTGACTCAAAATTAAGTATATGATCAGATATAACAAACTATCTGCAAAGACAGCCCATGGTTATATTAGCGTAATAAATTAACATATAGGCTTACTGACCTTATTTCAAGAAACATTGGTCATAGTGATCAACACTACGAAATCTAGATCTACAAGAGTGAAGAGAGAAGGGTATCCTGCTTTACCTTCGATGTCATGCACAAATCCTTCGATGAACTTTTGGTATCCTTTCCCTTTCTTTCTACTGGGTATGTAGTAGTAGTAGTAGTAGTAGTAGTAGTAGTAGTAGTAGTAGTAGTAGTAGTAGTAGTAGTAGTAGTAGTAATAGTTGAGAGGCTAGATGTAGGCCGTGAAGCCTTTTGAACGCCCCATCGTAATGTGTTGCGTTATATAACATAAGGTCTTAGCGCAATTTTCCTATTGCGACAGTGTCGCTCATCAAAGCTTCTAGATAACGATATGAATGTAGGATCCTTGTCCAGATGGTTTTTGAAAACTTTAGTAGTCGGTGCAGTCACCACGAATCCTTCTTCCTTTTAGTGAGTGCAGATTCAAATACTCTACGCGCTCGCTGTAAGACATCTCCCGACATTCACTCAACAACTTGGTAGCCCTGCACTGGACTCGCTCCACAGCCTCTGACTGCCTTTTTAAATGTGGGCACCAACATCACTTGCCCATATTTCCGCTTTTCCATGCGAGAATGGAGGTATATAAAGGAGATTTCCACTCCATGTACTGGTACTGGTGCTGGCCATAGCAGACGCCAATATTCTTGCAAAGTCCGTCTCGTTTTCGATTTCAAAATGGCCGCTGCGTGAATAACGTCTATAGGTTCAGCCGCACGGAGTAAACAATTACCAAATTCCGCCATTGCTGCATCAATATCGATCTCACTTGCCCTAACCTTACCACACAGCCCTACTTCTCCAATGTAAGACATCAAAGCTTCACAAAAATTCTCTGCCATATTTGGATCCCATACATGTTTACATACATGAAAACTCTGCACAATTTCCTCTGTAATAATTGGTTGACATTCTATACAAAGTTCTAGGCACATGTGAGCGGTCAATACATTTTCTCGAACAAACAAAGATTAACAGTCTTTCGCTAACTCTTTCTATACCAAAATAATCAATGACACTATTCCCTGTTGCAGAAATATATGTATAATTGCCATTCATATCGCCATCAGTACAACAGTTAATGATATACAGATCAAAACCCAGACAAGTGGATAACAGTGCATGGCCATAATCATTCATAACAACATTTCGAGAATTTCTAAATTCATATGGTACGTTATATCTCATATCAGAACATTCATTCACGTCACCTACGTTAAGATTCCCTGTTCGGGCATTGAAATCCCCATACACAATCACCCAACAGTCATGGTGCTCTGTACATATTTGTACCAAGCGATTCTCTAGCTCTTGCACACCATTAGCAACACTCGCCAGAGAGAGAGAGAGAGAGAGAGAGAGAGAGAGAGAGAGAGAGAGAGAGACGTTCACACTTTATTCGTCAGGCTTCACAGCCTCTAGACGAAGGAATTTACAGAATTGACAAACAACAATCAAGCAGAAATCCAACAAAAATCACAAGGAAAACCAGCAGGTTGCGGAAAAATAGCAAAAGTGCTAATAACAGAAGTCTTGTTGGCAACATAAATAAGTTAATTATGTCCAAGCAGATCCTTGACAACAATGTAACCATATTTACTCGGACGGAAAGAAACTTTCAACAGAATCACACTATGGTAAGATAACAGTTGTAGAGAGGGACAAGGGCAATGGTACTGTCAACCATTCACACAGCTAGAGGTATAACTAGTCGATCGAAGTTTCGGTTGTCAAACTACAAAATAACTTATACACAACACACAAATAAACAGCAGTAATTGGTCGTTATTGCTTCGAACTGTAAACAGGGTTTTGCATTCAAAATCGTCCATCAAAATCAACAATCAGAGAGAATTTACATTAAATGTCACGGGTCACAGCTCGGAAACATTTTGCTAAAATAAATATATTTATGCTCAGTTGACACGTCCGTCGTAAGTACTGTGGCGTTTTATTTGCACGGCAGTCACGAACAGTACCGATGCTTCACTTGATGCTGCGGTGTTTCGGATGGTCGGTCCTGAAAAAGCAGTCAGAGCAGTACGCTGCATCTACACACACATCACACCCTATCCAATACGTAAGAGGTTCGGCACGCCCGTCACACCAAGCAGGCACAGATTGTAGTTTGGCGACTCCTTCTCCAAGCTGCCGGATGACCTCAGAGGCGTCCGTGGGCACGACGTGCATCGTTCCGTCAAACGCACATTGCGCGATCCTGTCATGACGTCGCCGATCCTGTTTCTGCAGGACAGTCATTTGCACGATTGTCACAAGGCGCTGATGATTTCTTCCTCGGCGAATTTCGAGAGGGTGTTTCCAATGGTAACACACTCCTTTCCCCAAGCTCGCGTGTCGTCGCTGGAGTTGCAAGCGTCGCATGAAATTTAGGTGCTGTGGGGGTCTCGTCGTTGACACACCGTACCTTGGCCTGCTCCATCTTCGGAGTTGTAGGGGGAGAAAGATATTTACGAGACTGCATGTCAAGAGACGAGACTGTGAGCAATTCTATAGTTTTTTTTCCACTTGTTGACCTTCTTTCGTCTCCTTAGATATGCTTGATGTCCCTGAAAGTCACGTTCCCTTTTCGACCGAGATTCCTTGATCGTGGGAACGAAGTCACGGCATCGACGTACGTTGCGCTCCAGGGTCGCTGATGCCGTGATGGCCTCATCAGAATTTGCTTTTATTCCCCAGTTTTTAAAAAAATCACGAGTTCTTGCAAGTTTGCTCATCGCATTATGTACGATGGAAAGGAGAACCTCATTCTTCGTGGCGTTCTTGAACTCGGTCATTCCAGTCGCCGGCTTGTCAAACAGGAGCTCACATCATACACAACCTGCCTTGGTGGCGGCACAATCTTGAAAAGAGAGAACGGACGAACAAACGAGCGAGCGAACAAACGAAATGGTTTATTTGTTAGGCCTCCGCCCTGTCACAATGTTTACATGTTAAGACTCATTAGCAGTTGCAATTTCCATGGCGTCTCATCTTCGTTTCAGAGCATAGTACAAATACATGGATACGGATCTTATTACTAACTGATCGCTAGTAGAAAATAACTGCCTAACACTTCTCCAGTCCGTAGTTTCATGTAAATACTTCTGCCTAAGATCTTCATATACTGGACATGTACATGAAACTCACTCAAATTCTTCTCTACAAGCAGGACAAACAAAGAGTGCATCTGGATTGTAACGTAGTTTGTGAAGATACAGTTAACTAAATCCACAACGTAATTTTATGTACACATCTCTGAAAGGCTTTTTATCAAGGACATGCAGATCGTTTTCTCTTCCCCACCTCTGCTTTACTTGACAAGAGAAGAAGTACCTTGCACTGCCTAACAATGCCTGTTTCAATTCATGACAACATTCTAAGATTAAGCATCTTCTCAATTTCTTCATAAATTCTCTTTCAGTTTGTGCACATTGAGACACACACACTCGTTCAAAACCATACTTACATAGCAATGCTTTAACTTGGTATGGCCAGTTTTCTTGATGAGAGAGAGAGAGAGAGAGAGAGAGAGAGAGAGAGAGAGAGAGAGAGAGAGAGAGAGAGAGAGAGAGAGAGAGAGAGAGAGAGAGAGAGAGGGAGAGAGAGAGAGAGAGAGAGAGAGAGAGAGAGAGAGAGAGAGAGAGGGTGGGGGGAGGAGAGTGAGAGAGTAGATACTTTATAAGTATATGAAATGATCGTATAATTGTTGATTACCTAAATCACTGAATGAGAAGTTTGTCTTATGTCATGTATGGATGCATATAGTTGGATATAACTGGCAATATTTTGAGTACGATTTTTTTAAAAATAAAGTTTTTAGTAAGACAACTTGAAAAGGGGAGGTTGATTGTAAAAGTGCACTCTCACGAAATATAAAGTAAAATAAGCAGATAAATAAAGGTTAAACAAGCAGTCAGGGCAAATGGGTATCATTTGGCCTGAAATACACGATGTACATAATATGCAAGCCAAATGCGAAACGAAAGACCTTATTGTTCGATCACTTTAAATTGTCAGTGCTGAACATTCCACGCAGATAACCGGCATTCCTCTGACAATGTGGACCTGACTTACACTCGCTCACTCACATACTCCTCAGTGAGTGGGCGAGACTCCATTCGCAACAAGGTTCCTCAGGCCAGGAGGGGAAGGGAACGATCAAAGGGAGGTAATTGCATCAGACACAGTTGGCTAGGTGAAGTCGTCAAGCCACTTGACAGCCTTCGACGGCAGTTCACCCGGACGCGGAGCCGTTCAGGTCTGGTAACGAGGTTAATGCACTAATCAATGAGGTCAGACGACTACCAGAAGACTCTAATTGTGCAGGGAGAGGTGAACGAACCCCGACAGAGTGCAGGTGACACGTGTCCCGGCCACCCACATCACTGGAACCGTGGTGCCTAGCCAAGGCTAGGACCTGGCAAGGCTAATGCTGGCCTCTTGTCAGCCTTGAAGTTCCGCTTGGAGACACGCTGGAGCTTGAGAACGTGGGCAACATCGGTTTCTGAAAGCAATCACAAAAGTGTGGAGATGATCGATGGTGAAGTGCCCCCAGAAAAGTTAACTTCGTCAGATCAAGAATTTCTCCATGTAAATCGGCTGCATTGCACATCTTCGTTTCTCTTATCATACCTGGTACAGTTGAGGTATCGTTTTCTGCTTTAGAATCAACGTACTTCCTGCTGAAGCGTTGTGCTTGGGAAGATTTGCAGTAGTACTGGAGTCTCCATGACTTCAATTTAGAGGTTAGGAAAAAGGAGGGGTTTCTTTATAACAACTGTGAAAGTTGTGTGACTAATATGCACCTTTTGGCAGATGTCATTTAGGTTTTCTCAGTAGGGTTTATGCACAGATCACTCAATGAATCATACTTTGCACCGTGGACACCTTTGCGGGCATTCATCAACAGTGTAACTCACGTAACCTTGCCTGTGGTCTATCAAGGAGGCGAGCGCTCGCAGGCACTCGCCCCCTGAACATGCTTCTGGTCTAAGTGTAGCACTGCATCACGTTCTCCCCTGATAAAAAGTCATAGACAATTGTAGGATATAACAGATGCCGTCCTTCGTTTAGTCATGTCTTTGTTCCATCCTTGCTACTTTGTGTTATTGAACGTTTCTTGACTTTGTTTCGATTTTTGGACAAGATCTCGTCGTTCTTTTGAACTTATTTCCGCGACTCGCCTTCTTCCAAGAGAGTTGTCCAAAACATATGCGCTCATGATTTTTTTGCTGTGACTGATGATCTTGTTTACACTGAGACAACGACGCTGAAAATGACGCAAGGTGGGCTACGCTGCAACTTTATTAATTGCTGCTAGTGCCCAAACCTGTTATGCAAGCATTGCCGTTGAGCAAAGGTGTTGTCAGCGGAGCCAAAAAAGTTGCAAATTCACGAGAATATTACAAAGTTTAGTCGAGTTTCGCTGAAGAAGCAATGTCGCTGCAGGTTTCTGGCATATTGCACGTGCAAGCCATGTCCCCAGTGACCACTGTTCAGCAAAAGTTACAAACCAACGGGTATTTAAGGGCCACAACCAGGGCTCTCAATAATCATGCCTCCAAGACAGAGACTGTCAACACTTGATCGTGGACGAGCGCTGGGGTGGCTTCAGGATGGAACTCCCGGCCGAGAAGTCGCCAGACGGCTTGGAGTAAATCACTCTGTCATTCAACGCCTGCACGAACGCTTCCAGGCCACCAGAAGTGCTAATGAACGGCCCCGCTCCGGACGCCCACGAGCAACGAGCCGGCGCGAAGACCGTTATCTTCAACTTTTGGCGCTGCGTGACTGAACAATCACTGCCAGGACCCTGAAAGTCACCCTGAGGACGGCCACCAACGTCACCATCTCCCAGGACACCGTCGAGCGACGCCTGCACGAGGTGGATCTCCACTCAAGGGTCCCTGCCATCCGAACACCGCTGACACCACAACATCGCCGAGCTCGGATGGCGTTCTGCCGCAACCGCCAGCGCTGGAACAGGCAGCAGTGGGGCACAGTCCTGTTTACCGATGAATCTCGGTTTACTGTGTCGAACAGTGATGCTCGGAGGCGCGTGTGGCGACGTGTAGGCGAGCGATTCATCGATGCTTGCGTCCAAGAGCACAACCGTTATGGAGGGGGATCTGTGATCGTGTGGGGAGGCTTTTATCTCCATGGGAGGATTCCTCTGTACCTCATCCGAGGCAACCTGACTGGCACCAGGTACAGAGATGAGATTGTCAGGCCGATCATCGTCCCCACTCTGCGGGCCATGGGACGTGGCTCCTGTCTACAGGACGACAACGCCACCCCTCACCGTGCTGTGGTGGTGAGAGACTTTCTGCAGCGTCAGCAGGTTGTCCGCATGGACTGGCCAGCACGATCCCCAGACCTGGCTCCCATTGAAAACTTGTGGGACATTCTGGGACGCCGCGTAGTGGACAATCACCCCCATCCCGCAGATGCTGCTCAGCTCTTCCAGTTCCTGCAGCAGGAGTGGCTCGCCATCCCACAACATATGATGCAGAACCTTGTCCGCTCGATGCGGCAATGGGTGATGGGTTATTTGGTAGCAAATGGTGGCCACACCCGTTATTTAACATGGACTAACTGACTGGACTTTCCTTGCAACTTTCAGAAAGGGGGGTGGGGTGCTTCTGACGGATGCCAAGCTAATGAGTTTTGACTTGTCAATGAATTTTTGGCATAAATCAATTGCTTAAATGTTGAATTAAATCATTCTTTGAATTGCAGATTTTTTTGTTTCCTTTTGAGAGAGAAATGTTTATGTGGCCCTTAACTTTTGCGGACCAGTGTACCTAAACTTTTCTAGGTGTCGCCGTAAATGCTCTCACGCAAGAGCCAGAAGTTGCAGCTGCTTTGCTCAAATTGTTATGGAGGAAAGAGTTTAATTTCAAAGCAGAGTGAATGATTGATTTTAGCAAATGCGTCGTTGAAAATAGGGAGCGAAAGTGGGGTTTGGCGTTGGAGCGTTCGACGTCAATTGGGGACAAAAATATACTTCCACGCCCCCTTTCCCAGCGCAATCACTTGATCAGGAATAGTTACGAACAACGTTTTAGCGTGATAGTCTGTGAATGGCGTAAAGCTATTTCGACAAAAGGTGGAAACCAGAATGCCCTGAAACAAATTGTTTCCTAGTACACTGAACAAACAGACCAATTAAAGTAATTACGGAATAGTGTCTTGATTCCAATGTTTTTTTTTGGAGATGAAATACATCTACACCATACAGGAATTAATGCCTTCGGGCATCCTAAAGTGGCTTTCACGTTTATCTGAACGAACTCGATAAAAGTTATCGTCGAAAGCGCCGCAAGTCTGAGTTCTCCATCTTGAAGTCCCAATCAGACGATGCCTCGTTGGCGTATGCCGCTGGCAGCCCACTTCAAAATGGTCTCGTGGACAGCACTGACGAACTTTGCCTTCAATATAGCTGCAGGAAGCGGGCAATCAAAGAAGTGTCCTTGCTTATCTGATTTTATCCCACTATCTGTCTGTCGCCATCCCAAACCCTCTTCCGCAGACATCAAACTCCCCTCGGCTAGTTCCGGCAGCACCCGGAAATTTGAATCGAAGTCTCCTCTATCTGATCATGCCGCTGTTTTCCTTCATATCAACCGTGTGTTTTTCCTTGCCGCTTTGCGCAGACTGCACCCAGAACGTTTCGGCGCCTGTCGTGCCCGACTGCTGCTAGAAGACGAAAAGCGGGTGAGTGAGGTCACAGACTGAGGGTCGGGCCAGAGGTAGGGGGCAAACGGTAGTTGTGTGGCGGATGGGTGGTAGTACACCGGGATGCAGATGTTGCAATAGGGGATCAAGCAGAGAAGGATGGCTTGGCAAGTTGGGCTGGCGATATGACGATGGATGTTTCAGACTCAGGTTGCAAAGCTGGTGTACTGAGTTGGCGAGGATGTGTGCCCGCTGCTGATGGATAGAAAAAAGGAGAGAGGCTGAGAATTTGCACTTTGCTGAGGATCAGCTTTTCCTAGATGAGATGGGTTAACGTTATGGAAAGCACACTATGGATGCTGTGACAGAGTTGAGGTGGAAAAAATCATCATAAATGATGTGATGGGGCGATTGAAGAGGAACTAATACGAGAAGAGCTACTGTAGAGAGGGTCAGAGACCTGGAGGGAAACGTGGTGAGGAGCCTGGTATTAGTGCCTAGGAAAAAGAGGGGAGAAACCCAAGGTCATGTAGGATATTGACAGACCATAGGAGAATGGTTCTGCTGGCAGTGAGATGCCAATGCAAAGGCTTCCACGGTGTAAAGATGTCAAGAGTCACACATGGACGGAACCGCTCGATGCCTCCCTCATCAGCGAGAACCAGATTGTTGTGGGAGGGGTCAACACATCAGATCATGTCGTGAACGGCAAGGTGAAGATGAATTTTACTTCTACCCCTTATTCCGAAGGGAAACTACTCCATCTTGGGAAATGGCGTAAAATGCAAGTTTTATTGCTTGATAAAGTGAAATGCAATCACACAAAAGCACATTAGATATTCACATGGAAGTGTCTGCTCTTTTGACGCCTGGGTATATCATTAATTGTAACTTAAGTGCGTTTGACACATACCTTTTACATAACAAATCTAACGAACGAATTTCTTTTACATTTTAGTAGCGCGGTTCTCTTTAACATAAGATGCATCGTGCTGTTGTTTGCTCTTGATAATTTGATATTTACAGCGTTACTGCGTTGTTTCGTCGGTAAGACCCGAAAAGATTATTCTCACTGAGCTGATAAACAAATGGGAGAACCGTCCTGCTCAAGCTCCAAAACAAAGGTTTGGCGTGCAATCACCACTGCAATAGTGACATGACTAGTTTGTGCTAAAAACACAATGCAGCAGCTCTTCCTACGATCTGTTACCAGATCATCTTCAGCGCGTTGCAGATAAGTCCAGGCAGTCGAGAGGATAGTGCCAGTCCCCACATCAAGTCTGTAGAACAACTAAAAACTGTTGCACACCGCTGGGATTGACTTAGTGAGAATTTGGCATTCGAGGTGTTAAAGATTTATACTTGTCAAGCTACTGAAGCCATTTACCATTAAGTTTTGCATGCCATACCATGCGTTTGGACAAAAAACACGCCCGAAATTAATTATAAATAAAAATGCACTAAATCGTGACGTCCCAAGCCAAAAGAATAAAACATGCGCGGGCTCTCGCTCGCTCACTCGCACACACACACACAACACATACACACACACACACGCACACACACACACACACGTACATGCTCGCCCGCACATGCTCGTGCGCACACACACACATACACAACACGTGCACATGCACACACACATTATACAAAACAAAGCAATCAGCCATTATTTTCACAAACAAGGAGCACAAGAAGAAATCCAAAACACAAAGTCAGACAGAAACACTTGCGTATATTAGAAACATGTTTCAACAAACAATTTGACAATGAAATGTGTTGTGAAGGTTCTTGAAGGAACGGGAACATTGTAGCGCAATCGGGCTGTTTACATCAGCCTCTCCGGTAACCGTTGTCTGGTCGTGTGGTGGTTGAGTCGGGCTAAATTTGTCTCGGCTGTGTCACGTAACGTCATTCGTGAAGCGTCCTGTCCACCGAGAATATTCAACTTTGTCCTGAAAGCGTCTAGAACCTGTGTGAAGGGTATATAATCGTGACAAAGCAACAGATAGGGAGACACAAGAGAGCAGATACGTCAGAGTTAAGGTGAGAGCTAAACTTGAAGATAAACGAGTTCTCCTTTGTAAGGAGTGAGTCCTCTACGGCATTGCGCTGTTACGGTTCAGCTATTATTCAATTTTCTATATTGTTTGAGGCATTTGCCGTGTGGATGTTTTGGCGGGAACAAGCCTGAGCTTAGCAATTTGAGACTGGCTTGAACCGGTTGAACACCAAATTGATGATGATGCAATCGTGAGTTCATTGGTTGAGGTTGGTGGCACATGAGCTATGAGTAACTCATCAGTCGGAAAGCTCTGAAAAATGTAGTTCAGTTGACTCGCAGACTATCAAGTTAAGCAGACGTATTTCGAGCAGCTCCGTGTTCATGGGCAACACGTTAAAGAAAAGTTTTCCAATCTTCCCCCTAGCCCTCTGAAAGAAGTGCCAGAGAAGACCACCATTTCCCGATTTGAAGAATTCCCGCCTCACCAAGACTCGGAATCAAGTTTGTTGCCTGGAAAGTTCATCGTGAATGCACTTGGAAATTTCATGTTTGTTTAGGCAAGTTTGTGAGCCCGCCGTGTCTATGGCCTTTTATCCTCTCATCTCGAGGGAGAGCCTTGAGAGAGAGAGTGTGCTTGTGAATGCCTATTCCTGAGTGGATATCATTTTTGGCAGAAATTTCTTCGATGGAGATCCGAGAACAGTTTTCGTTCATCTGCTTGAACTTGTGAGTAACTTGAGTCAATTTTGGTTTCGGGTGAGTGGAATAACCCATTGTCTTTTTCAGTCACAGAAAGTAGACTGACAGAATTGATTTTTGTTTTCTTATTACATTAACTGTGATTTTGCCATCATTGAGTTTTATCAAATTCAATCATCTTGAATAAAAATTGAGGTTGTGTTATAAGTGTAGATTGAGAGAGAGTGAATTAATTATTGTCACCTTCCTCTAGCAAAACACCTAGACACGGGAGCCAAAAGATTCCCTGATTGAAAAGTGTGTGTGTGGAGAGAGGTGATAGCGCATAGAGTGAAGTTGTTGACGAAGTTGTTTACTAATTGTCACCGCTGTGTATCGATTAGTAATAATAATAATAATAATAATAATAATAATAATAATAATAATAATAATAATAATAATAATAATAATAATAATACAGATTATTTGTACGCACATACCTTCCCTAATAGGCAAGGTCATGGCGTTTACAATGAAAAAGTCCACACTCATACAAAGCATTCCAACACTCGCACACTGTACAGTTGAAATAAAAGAAAAAGTAAATACAATACAATTAATTAAATAGCAGGAAATAAACAAAACACGAAACATAAAAGAGGCACCTTGTGAAGCACTTCACTGCTCGTCAGTGAGTGAATAAAGTTTATCGAAAACGACCACCAGCGTTTGTGAACATCGACTTCCCGGGGCAAGCTAGGAGAACCCCCGTACAACAGGATATTGTGAAGAGATAGAGCACAACAAATGCAATCACACTGAGCAACTCAGAATGCAAATTAGATACTTGTACAATAACAACAACAAAAATGTGTGCACATGCATGCTGATTTTTTCTTCCCCTCGATCAGTTATAGTCCGATTTATTTGCTATCAATTTCTACGCCACAGTTTTCTTGATTTGTTTTGGCAACAATAGGAACAACACCAAATGAAAAAAACTGTAAGATCTTCAGTGTAAGCAGTAGGACTTGATAACTCGGAATTCCTTTGGAATTACCCGAAAAAGTAAAACGTGACAGGTTTCACCACCCTAACAGACCGACGGCTTCAAACTCCGAGTACAGATGCAAGGTGGAAGATCGGAGAGGGGTGGGCAAGAGATGAGATTTTGAACAGTACCAATGCATCAAAAACTCAGATAACATTATTGAAAATGTGTATGCATGATATAATCTAGAAAATCCAAACGATTCTTCGCTCGGATTAATCTCTTTCTTGCTCATCAGTGTCCACATCCTCTCATTCGAAGTAGAAGTTAGAAAACAATTTAAAAAGAATCAACACATTTCATGAAATTTATGTCAGATGAGCAGTCCCCAGATTTACAAATCACCTGCAGCTGTCCGTTATGAATGTTACATTAGTAATAGTGAAGCGCAACTTAGAGCAAGTGTGTTATTGCTTGTGGGAGTAAATCCAGCTGCATTATTACCAAGTGCCAACAGGATGCAAGGTCCATCAGGTTAATCGCCTCCGTGATATTGATTAAATGGCAACGTAGGAGGCCGTATCGTTGATCAACAAGAGGTTTGCATCGTAGTCCCGGAGGACTATCTAATCTTCCTCATAGTGCTCCTGTGTCACTTTCCACAAGCAAGCGACGCACATACAATTCGACACCGCTGGGCATGCAAAATGATGGTGTCGTGAGAAACTAAAGGAGTCGAAACGAGAAAGTTGTAAAGTAGGATACAGGGTAAGTTCGAAGCAGCGAGAAGCAAAAAGAGAGCTGCGAGATGCTGCTCTGCCCTCTTCTGCAATTTAGACATCTTCGTCGAGAAACGACGGCCACCCACATTACGCGTCAAAGCTAGCGGTGCAATACACATTATTTGTTGAGTGAAATGACTATGCTTATTGCAACAGCATCACGGCTTTGTTTTTTTCAAGTAATTAAATCCGAGATGGACCCGGAAGAGGCTAATCGCAGGCGCCGCCGTGATTCCTAGTCGTGAGAAAGCGGACAACAATCCTCGGGAGGATCCACCACTAGTAACTTCTGTGGCGTCACCACCAGATTGTTGGAGTGCGGCAAAGAATCGCTTGAGACACAGGGAAGTCTGGTGGAGAGAGCTTGATTATGAAAGCCAATAGGAAAACATTTTTCTGTGTAAAAGCGGAAGGTAGTGCGCTTCAAACGCACATTCCTGCACAGACTGTGACTGTACAAATGTACATAGACTAACCACGGTGATGGATAGAGGGTTCGAACTGCCGTTCTAGAATATCAGTTCTCTCGCGAGTCCAAACGAAATAAAAAAGCAAATGTTGTACTATTAAAAGTTTGTCTTTGTCGTAATAGTACGAAGAAAGAAGTCAGATATTTGCGGTATTGAAAGAAGGCATGACGAGCATCACAGTTTCGAGTTCATCTACAACACGAGGAAGGCATGGAGGCAATTTGAAGTGGATGCTGCATACCAACAGTATAAAGATTTGCCTGTGTGGCTGAAGATAACACATAATCGTAGTAATTTAAGATGTGCCCCACAGTTTGGGTGCTTGTATGGTCACAAAACATGGATGCAGACCTAAGTGCATGGTTTGTTTAGACGTGTGCTTGCAAATATGCATGTTTGTGCATGTCTATGTGCATCCGTGCATATGTGCGTATGTATGCGTATACGCATGTGTGTGTGAATGTGTCTCTCTCGTATTATATTTGTGTGTGCATATATATGTGTGGTAGGTGCATGGCTGTCGAGCATGGCAGTAGATGTTGTAGCGTGGATGGGATATCGAGAGGACAAGTTGTGACTTTTCAAACTCCTTTATTCTTCTTCCTTACAAAGCAGCATACAAGGGCACCCGACACAAACCGTGTCCGCTCCCTTCCCTGTTCGCCTGCCGAATCCCCCTATCCTTTCCTTCTCTCCCCCTCCAACCCTTATTTTCTCTCGCTCCACCCTTCCGTTCTCAATGGCTGAGACAGTCCCAGAACCTCTGACCCATTAGAGATTCCTTTACTTTTACAATCCAACACACACATGTGCCGACCAGAGCCCCAGATATTCTGAACACAACTCCATTCTGATCTGACAGGGCTTCTCCCTTTGTTCCCACAGGCACTCTCACTCCTTCTATAAAATCTCTGCTCTGGCCAGAGGCACTATACTATAATAGTATCTTTGCTCTGGCCAGCTGAAGGCAGCACCTTTAACCCCTGTATTTTCTCTTGGATTTCTTCCCAGATAGATGTTGGATGCCCCACATGCCCCGATGGTGGTGGTCGGAACGCATCTCTACTCTTTGATATTCCGACGTAAATTCCTTTACAAAGGGCTCCAATTTAATACAACAACTTAATACAACGCAACAAAACTACGGAATGCACAGCACACGAATGCATACGAGGGATACTGCAAGAAAATAATCAATAATCTACTAATAGAATCGAATCGATGGCTCTACAACCGGGAGGAGAAGCAGTTTGATTCTCACTACAAGTGAAGGAGAAAGGCTAAACTGCTAGCAATGCCCGTTGCCCGCCACATATGCATCCGCATGCACATGCAGTTTCAACTTTGCAAGTGCTTTCGTGTTTGTCCGCTAAGAAATATAATGGAAATTCGCACATAGATGCATTTTCATGCGTGCTGAGGAAATACATTTGTTGTGACGTGAATGGCAGCAGAGAAGTGCGTGGGATGGAAGGGTGGGTTGGTAACCCTGGGCTTGGGATAGGGCAGCTGAAGTCCTACAGCGAGTATGAAAATTACTGATAACGTCACTGCACTGCAGCCTTTCAGATGTTTCCAATTTAATCAACCCCGACATCCTGTACTCAGGAAACCCATCTCCCCGTGTGATCATGTCATTGATCGTCCTCCAGAAGATCCCCTACCCATTTTCTCATCTGGATGATCCGCTGTCAGCAGGCATCTTCGCCCCATCTCTTGTCACCGCAAAGGACGCTGAGGGACTGGGTAGACTGGCGCTCTGTAGGGACTGGGTAGACTGGCGCTCTGTAGGGAGGCAGCAGTGCTGCAGCCTCTCATCAGACCAGACCATCCTGGGCCATCTAGTGCAAGGGTGAGCATTGCTAAATGTGAGTATTGCCTCTAGGTCAAGAGTACAGAGGTGGTGAGTATTGGTGTGACACAAATATGTCAAAATAAATGTTCTGATACAGTAATGATACACTCTTCATTTCACATAAATATGATGCATTAGGTGATGTCTAAACTGTACAGAAAAGAAAAACTGAATGCAATGTTTAGTTTAGTTGTATTTGAAGAAGACAGTTTGGAGTCTCATCTTAACTTGACACCAAAGTGTGACATGAAAATTGGCTGCGGTGTAAAGTTGAGTTAAGACGAATGCTAACCTCTAATTTGACTAATAATTATGGTTTTATTTCATTTCTTCTTGACCTAGGAGCAAATATATCAGTAATACTTGGATGGTGAAGCTACAATAAAGTTGTTATGTTGAATAGTTTATCTTTTGTGGCTCTTTTTCTGAATGAGTGGTGGTGTCAAGTTAAGATGAGACTCCAAACTGCCTTCTTCAAATGCTACTAAACTAAACATTGCATTCAGTTTTTCTTTTCTGTACAGTTTAGACATCACCTAATGCATCATATTTATGTGAAATGAAGAGTGTGTCATTACTGTATGAAAACGTTTATTTTGAAATTTTGTGTCACACCAATACTCACCACCTCTGTACTCTTGACCTCTATTGAGATCGGTGCAGTGGAGAAACCTCAGAAACTCTAGCCCTTTAAAAATACAATCATTCCATGGAATCTGAGAGTTGAAACTTTTACAAACGTGTTCAGGCGCATCCAAACACTCTTACTTATGATTAATCAATTAATCATTTTTGTCCATGACACAGGATTGAAGGCATAAAAATGTCGTAACCAGAGCTTTGCTTTTATTCTCTATTTGTGTTTTCTGTATAAGGTAAAGGTGAGGTCATACACAGAGATTTATCACCCATGTCTGGGTCTCAAACCGCTTTACACTTTATCCCATGAAAACTGGCTTGCCAAGAATATATTGCATGTATTGCAGAGTGGAAAGGCATCAAAGGAGATTAGATCAGATCAGATCAGATCGAATGCAGAGCTGACGCAACTGGAGAGGCCGTTGTCCCGGGGTGACCGGATAGTGGCCAGCCAATGGGATAGACCGCCAGACACGGGATCCAGGGCGGAAAGAGGACGCAGCGGAAGTAGGTAGGTGTCCAGGGACTTCTACACACTCGGGCCAAACTGGATTATGGAGGGCTTGGCACCGAGAGCGGACAGAGAGGTTTCATGGATATGACACGCCTGACAGCAATTAGAAAGAGTCTTTGTATTGTTAACCTGTCCAGCGCAGGGATATAAGTCTCTGGACGGGCCATAATTACATCAAGTATTCATGTCTAATATATTCGTAACTGCACATGCATTATATCAATCAACGTGTACGTCAGCAAGAGATGAAACAAGGTGATATAAAATTGAATGATTATATCGACCGTTGGTCAATTCACACTGCTCGATAAATCAAGGCTATAATAATTATTATTATAATAGAGGCGAAAAACATGCTTTTTGTGAGCGCTTGACAGCAAAGTATCATGCCTTAAAAACCCTCCCGCACTGTTTCGAGATGATGATAGTTTCAACATGCTAAGAATTTTACTTGCTTGACCTTAAACCTGAAGCCCTTTTCTACTCTGGAAGGAGCGCGATTCCTGGACACACCCACCTTGCCGACCTGGGTATCTTAGATACTATCTAGATCGGCATCGGTATGACAGAAAGACGAACGGATTAATGTAGGCAGCGACGGGGGGATTTAGAAATCCATGATGTGCTGCTTTGATTAGTTTCAAACAGATCGAAGAGAGCATTATTTTATGCATAAATTTCACTGTCTTACAAAATTTATGCCAACTTCATTTGGGACTGCAAATGTCGGCCGTGATGGATCAACATCAATTACGTCCCTTGGGCGAGTCAGTCTCGCGAAAGAGGGAGACAACTGAGAATGACGACGTCAGAAGTGACATTAAATTGGGACGAAGACCTCTCGAGTCTCCGCATCGGTGCATTACACATGCGCACTGCGTGCTTTATTGGTCTTGGCGGACCATGGTCATTGTGGGAAGGTGAGGGAGGTCACATGCGGTCAACGCCTTGCCAGACTTAATGGAACTGCGGCACGAAGAAATGGGGTTCACGGGGCCGTCAGTAGCCAGTCCGCCTCAGAACAAGCGAGAAGACTTCACCACGCAAAATAAATATTTCATGGCTCCCCCCCCCCCCCCCCCAGGCCCCTCCCCCCCCCCCCCCCCCGCACGAGCACAGTGAAGCTATTATCTGATTGTGCCTTATTACATGCAGGAGTCGACTGAAACACAAACCGTCGTTGTCTCACAAATCGATAATGATGCAGCGTTTTCGGTGCAACATGGAGACGTATCTGTGATTGGTTTCTGCTTTCACGCGTTACGAGGGGAAACTGACAAGAAATTCATAGCAAAAGAGAATGTGAAAGAAATTTATCTATCAGTCTCGCAACTCTTGTCAACCAAACAGATGTGATGGAAAGAAAGTTCCAAAAACAAAACTAATGTTGCTCTTTCAATGCCAGATAAACAAATATAGAGATAAAAGAAGGAACAGGAAAAAATTTCACTCGAAAGCTCTGCTTGTTTTCATACCTCTCGTAGAAGCGAATTTGGCTTTTCTGACATAGAAACGGACTGACCAAAAGCCAAGCGACCCGTAGACTATCGATGACCGTCTTCTAGTAAAGTGATGGGTGTTCGGTGTCTAGCTGACATGGAGATGGTGGGGTGTTCGGGTGGAGTTAAATGAGGGTGGACATAAGAAAGGGCAGGAGGATTTGAAATGGTGCTAACTCCTGGGTAGAGTTCCAGATATCCTAGAAACATCATGACAGATGTCTCTTCTGTAACACCGTTGGCACTAGTTCCTCGTTTTTGCTGCCACAAAAAAGAACACCTCTAGTTCAGTCCGAGTTAGAAAAAAACGATTGCCACGAAAGGCTTGTCTTGATTGCGTTACGTGTAATGCATCACACTAACGATTGGACGCTGCCTGCTTGAGACATAAACTGAATAAGTCATAAGCATTTCCGACCGAGTGCACGAATTTGAGATGCAACGCAAAGCGAAGCTGTTCATATTATGTGTGGAGAAAATTCCATGTGTTCAAAACCCAACTTGCAGGTAAATCCCAAGTTTCAAAAGAGAGGGATGTCACCACGTGCATGCATATTTTAGTATGAGTCATAGCTGTTCGACGAAGCATCACGAAATATATAATTTGTACCGATCAATTTAATGATTTTCAGGAGGGCATCCTCCAATTAAACTGCTGATTCAATCCCCAATCCACGAACTTCACCAGATTTTACGTATTTTATTTTGCCCCCCAAACAAAGGAAAATGATGATCATCGTTGCACAAGCAAAACTTTTGAGTTTCTATGCACTCGGAGGACCGATCAGGTAAATGCCAAGGCAGCCTTTGGTCGTTTTCCTGTAAGATTTTTTGGTGTAAGTGTTCTTCTGGCTGTGAGCTGTCCTTGAGTCGAGAAAAACTGCGACGCATACATTCTTGCAATGAGTTAGTTGGGGGAAAAGGAGCGCTCTTCTTTGGAGAGAATTTCTATGTAATTACCATCTTTCTGAGAGGACAGAATAGTGGTTGATACAAGACAAGCTCTAATTCCACAAATATCGCAAGAGTCTTCTCCCCCCAAAAAACATTTCCTCATGGCACAGAACCTTTCTGAAGTATTAACCAACTTCCTCGAGGACACAAAGAAAAACAGTCTAGCATCAGCCAGTTTGACCGAAGTCACCGACAATCCATTAGACGTGAATCTCTGCAACGATGGACATGCTACTGTGATTACGATTTTCAAAGAAAGTATAAACGATTATGAACCGATTACGATAAACTGTCGCTTTCCCAGATTCAGAAGATTAACCAGAAACGAGGAAGTTGTTATAAGGACAATGGTAACAGGTCGGGTGACGCTGACGAAACAAAGGAGGGCACGGGGTGTAATCGATATTTCATCTGGCTCCACCCGTCGTCACCAGCCCCAAAATGCAGCGCCAGCGTAATTACATTTATTCAACAACGAGAACGAGGGATTGAGTCAATTAAAGTTTGCTCCAGAGACCAAACACAGAAAGTCGATTAGAAAACTTCCCCACAGGAGGGTAAGCGCGTTATAGGACATTCTCATTAACGTTGCCTGCAGGAGTTATCCTCGGCGCTCTCTGTCGAAAAACAACGCGTTAGGTAGAACTTGGCAGTTCCGGTTGCTTTCTCGAAGCGTCTGCACTGAATACTAGATCGCTCAAAGTACATGTATGTGGGGGTGGAAAACAGTATTGTGTCATGTAAAGCTCGAATGAGTAGCAGCAGATAACTGTTTAGTTCTGGCTTGAATTGACAATTTCGTTTCCCTGGTCTGGCGAGGACAGAAAATTCAGTATCATCGAGTCGATGAGTGATCAACTTGCCCGCACGAGGCGTAATGTCTAACTTGTAAGATGGGGTCGATGATGACAAGAAAATGGCATTAAAACACACAAAAAGTTTCATTACAACTAAAATCATTGATTATATTAATAACTGACCATTTTTACACTTACAGCTAGTACTCAAACAAACCACACCGTACATAAGGAGACAAACACGATCGAACCGTAGCCACTACGCCAGCAGACGATCGAGCTAGTGTGATATAATGTTTCATGTAATGCTCGTATGAGTGGCAGCAGATAATTGTTTAGTTCTGGCTTGAATTGACTATTTCGTTTCCCTGGTCAGGCGAGGACAGAAAATTCACGATCATAGACTGATAGAGTCGATGAGTGCATGATCAACTTTCCCGCATTCGGCGTAATGAAACGTGTAAGATTATGACAAGAAAATGGTATTAACGCACAAAACAAAGTTTCATGACAACTAAATTCACCAATTATATTAATAACTGACCATACTTACACCTACAGCTAGTGCTAAAACCTTCCATACAAAGCAAACAAAACATACTGCGGGGAGTGTCCCGGTCACGCATCAAAACTCAGTGCACGAGTAATTGTTTCGCTTTTCTTTTATTTGCTTATCTGCTCCGACACTCGTGCACTGAGTTTTGATGCGTGACCGGGACACTCCATGAAAGACGCAGATCTGGTCGACCAAAAAAGACAATCCCACGTGAAGATCGTCTCATTGAACGACAAGCCCTGCAGACAAGAACAGCCTCTTCCAGCATCATTCGAAGGCAGATGAGGGTGGCAGCTAACGTCAACGTCTGTCAACAGACCATAAGGAACCGCTCTCATGGGTTCAACCTCCGTTCTCGTCGGCCAGCTGTACGGCCACACTTAACTCCAGCCCATAGGGCGGCACGCCGCGCCTTCTGCAAACGTCACGTGAGGTGGATACGTCATCAATGGTCCCAGGTCCTTTTCAGTGATGAATCACGCTTCACCATGAACCACAACGACGGCCGTCTGAGGGTCTGGAGGAGGCCAGGGCAACGCTTTATGGACGCCACTGTCCAAGAAAAAGTGACCTTTGGGGGAGGTTCTGTAATGGTCTGGGGGGCCTTCAGCCTTTACCACAGAACACCTCTGTATCATGTACAGGGTAACCTGACTGGCCTTAGATACCGGGATGAGATCCTTCGACCGCTTGCTGTGCCTACACTGCAGCAGATGGGACCAAGGGCTGTCTTCCAGGATGACAATGCCCGGGCCTACCGGGCAACAGTGGTCAACGACTTCCTGCAGCAGTCTGGCGTCAACAGAATGGAGTGGCCAGCATGCAGTCCCGATTTTAACCCGATTGAGAACCTCTGAGATGAGCTCGATCGCAAATTGAGGAGCAATCACCTCCCTCCCAGGGATGCCCAACACCTCTTCCAGATGCTGCAGGCTGAGTGGCAGGCGCTACCTCAGAGGATCTTCACCAACCTGGTGAACTCCATGAGAACTCGCTGCGTCGAGCGCCAGAACAGCCATGGTGGTTATACGCATTACTGAACTTTTTGGAGCATCAAAATGCCCTGTCTTGTGATTTCAATGAATTTGTGAAATCGAATTTCGATATGTATCCACTTTGATTACATGTACACACCAAACTATTGCTCGAAATTAAACGCAATTTTGTGTCGTTATGACGAATGGAATTAAAGTTTTGCTAAATTGGAACGCATTGGCTTTCTTCTCAAAGTTATGACTGAGGGTGCAAGTGATCCTTAACTTTTTGTGCGTAGTGTATATGATTCACATTTGGATAGCACAGAAGGTACACGATGAAAGGAATTTTTTGAGAGCTCTGAAGGAGCGAATGATTGAGACGTTCAAAGAACGGTGGTTCTGCAAGTTGAGGGAAAGTCAAAGATTTGTGCTATATAGAGAAATCAAGACTAGTTTTGGTGTGGAAAAATATTTATTTGCATTGGATAAGAAAGCGTTCAGAGATTGCTTCATACACTTCCGAATGGGTATTAGTGATCTTTCTATACATAAACTAAGGTACTCTTCAAATATCGACGATACTTTGTGTCCCGGTTGACGAGAGGTATTTGAAGATGAACGGCATTTTGTTTTGGGTTGCCCGGCTTTATCTGAACTGCAAGATAGATATTTGACACAGTGTGTTGATTGGGAAAGCACAGATCCGTTTGTACATCTTATGTTAAATGATGATGCGAGAGAAATAAGAGCGATTGCCACCTACTTGTACCATGCACACAGACAGCGGGAAGATGCGGTGCATTCTATGACAAGTAATTCATATTTCTTAGAATGAAGAAACGCTTGGGATGTGCAAGAATACCTCTCTTGCCTATGCACTAATATCAATGTTAATTTATTCAATTGTAATGGGCCGCTGGCCTGCACAATAATCAGGTTCGTTCGTTCGTTCGTTCCCAAACCCCCGTTCACTTTCTCTCCATACACTACGCACACAGAGAGAAATTACTGCCAGGATTTGTGAGGGAGGAAAAAGGGATTTAAAGAGCAGACCATTATGACGAATGATTTCATAAATAGTATACTTGCAACTGAGTTTATCTTTTTCATGTAAGCTCTTTACATAACATTTTGCCATAGCCTGTAATTGAACATATGCCATGTCTAAACAAAACAAAGCGATAATAGACGACTTTATGAAGGAACATTATGAGACGATAGTCTTCTCCGATTTTCGACAGAGATTTGTCGTCAAGATAAAACAGTCAAGTACGGTCGATGCAACAAATTTCAATTTGCTGTAGAGACCGTCAGCGACCAGCTTGAATTTTTATTTCAAAAATCGCTTTTCCACCACATCTTGGAATGTCTTTACTGAGGAAGTGGTCGGTAGACAATGTGATAGATTCCTTTGTTGTATGCCGTAGGAGAAAGCAGCAGCAAGCTGCAAATTTCTCTCTACAATCGACACACTATGCTGTAAAAAAAAGAAGGCTTTCTCTCGAGAGTTTCATTCAGGAGAAAGATACGATGATTCAATATGCTGCAGCACAATTCCATAAACATCGACAAGAAGCATGTCCTCAAGCAATGGAAATGAAAGCTTGGTTCACTCAGAGAATCAGTTTTACAGCGTGCACTAAAGTCAAGCGGTGTGGTTTGTTACAATGAAAAGCATAGAAAGTATTTGCAGAGCGTTGAACTATTGGTCTATGTAAACCACGGTCGACTGATAAAAGATAGAATATCTCGTTAGCAATGTAAATACTTTATTATATCTCTTGTAATCATACCGAGTTAATATCCTCCCATAACAGCACCATGTCTCAGCATACACTATTGATTATTTGGAATGTCGGTAAAATTCACAACTACTGCAATATTCTCAATGTGTTCAAATTGAACAAGTAACCTGGACATTAAAGGTTTAGGTTTTAAAAGAGCTGGAAAAACACGATTTGAGGCAACTGAACCCCAACCCTCCTGGGGGAGGAGAATAAGGAAATTCCTCCTTTCAGCTAATAAGATACTCCAGATATAGTTTTAATGGTGAATGAACATCCAATGTGATATTATTACCTCGTAAAAGTTTTGTGGTTTCTTTATGAAAGACTGTAATAAATCTGAATCTTTGACCGGTTGGTTTAAGGCCCATATCATGATCAACATCAAATGAGCCAGTTATGTAATATTCCCCATCAGAATTATGTCATTTTTCGCTTTATGAGCTTGTGAAGGGGGGATATGGCTAGACAGTTCAAAAAGTTTTGGAATGTGCAGCCATTCTACTGAAAAAACGTTTTCTGGGTTGAGTCTGTTGTAGAGTTCAAGGGCAGGATAAAATTGTTGTTTAAAGTTAAGCTCTTGAATACAAAAGAAGGCCTCTTTTGCAAGAGCTCTTTTAATACCACCTCTTGTAACAAACAACGGTAGGCCTTTATAACTACTCTGAAATCCACACAGATAATATTTGTCTTCTATTAAATTAGTTTCGTGATTTATTTCAGTAGTGTCATAAATGACGTGTTCTTTGTGTTTGAAGTATCCTTCTAGATGACTAGAGAGATGGACTTGATCATTAACTGTTTTTGCTCTTAAGGGGAACTCAAGAAATAGCTCTGAGACAAGAAAATCACCAACTTTCAGCTTTAGAGTTACTTCAACGGTTTTTCTACCTTTATCAACCACATCAGAGTTTTTAAAAACGACATTTCTTAGAAATGTATGCTCTGTGTCTGATTCACCCTCAATGACTGATAGAGATTTGGGGCCTTCATCGTCTACATACTTTTTGGTAGTTGCATCATTGTCTTCTGAGGGGAGTTCCATGTTTACACTCTTTTTTCCTTTCATGTCATCAAACCCTGTTTTTAGTCAACATAAGACTTAGTTGCTGCATCTGCTTGTTCAGTTGGCTCAGCTACATTCACGAGTTTTTTACCGTCTAAATCCAAATTTCCTTTCATCTTATTTCTTCCATCAACTTTTAAAAACGTAGTTGTTGCTGTCCAAAAGAAGACAACATTGAGTCTACATACTGTTTATTTGCGGCTTGTTTGTCTTCTGTGGGAAGTTCCATGTTTACAATCTTTTTTCCTTTCATGTCACCATCAAAGGCTGTTTTTGAGTCAACATAAGACTTAGTTGCTGCATATCTTTCTCCAGTTGGTTCAGCTACATTCACGAGTTGTTTGCCATCTAAATCCAATTTCCTTTCACCTTATTTATTCCATCAACCTTTAAAAATGTGTTTTCTGATGAAAGCGCAAGATCAGACATATCACCTTCCACATACTGTTTATTTGTGGCTTGTTTGTCTCCTGTGGGGTCAGCTGATGAAAATATCTTGTTATATTACCCATGTTTATGTTTCTTGAAAGGTCACCACCAGACAAAGGGAGGTAATGTTGAAGTGCCTGAGCAGTGTTTGGAGTAAAACTTTCAATAGGCTTTCGGTGTTGCCCTAACATTGTTCCAAACTTTGCGTAATCCATTTTTATATTCTTATACTATAAATGAATATTGTAAATTGTGATACATTCAATGACCCTCTAGTAAAACACCATTTTCTCGTTCCAGATTGCCACTACATGTTGGTGGGACCCACTGGCCAGGGAAAAACTAATGTCCTGGTGAACTTGCTACTGAAATACTTCAATGTAGACCAGATTGTCATTCACACCATGTATCCCCAACAAGAGAAATAATCAACTACTGCAAGATTTCTTTGAGTGTGTTCATGATTTCGACCCAGCCAAACCGAAGAAAAGTACAAAAGCTCTCCTTAACCAGATAAAAGAGATGTCTTGTGGCAACTCAGAATTGTGTGACTTGTTCAAGAATTGCTTTATAAGATTCCTAGAGAATGACAGACTTGGCACTACATTTACATTGTGTGAAGATGTTGAGCCAGTTGAAAACCTTGATGACTGATAAAAAAGTTCAAATACTTGATGATGTAAAAATTGACTCCAAGAATATGAACACTGTTAAGGAGTACTTTTCTCTAACCAGAAACAAAAACTGATATTGTTTGTATCTGTGTCAGTTCTACTATGACGTTTAAAAATACATTCGAAGAAACAATGAGTGTTTTGTTTTGTTCAGTGGTTTAGACAATAAGGATGTGAGGTATATAGCTCAAAACCACAGTGCTGGGATTACTTCAGATGAGATTGTTCAAGTGTATCCTGCAGCCACAGCAGAACCTTATTCATTCATAGTTTTGGACAAAACAGCAAGACTACCTCCAGAAATGTATAGAAAAGGGTTTGATTGCTTTTACAACAAAATTCACTAATTAAAGTTATCTTGAAATAATATATACTGTAACTTATTGCAATGAGTTTTGAACATATACAAACTGTTAATAAGCAAAATACGTAAAAGCACGAGAGGCAAACAAAGAACAAGTGACTGAATCAAAAGTTACTAAGGAAGAGTACCAAAGAGATGTTGCATAGCCTTTCACTCAACCCATCGTGGATGCGATACAGCTGCCGCCTTTATTACAGCCTATGCTTCCTCCAACTTTGCCTCCTGCTTTACCAGCACCTAGAACAGGTATTTCAGCTGACTTGGACTCTGAAATAAATCCCGATGTTTTAGTGAGGTATGGGCTGCCTATGATATCAAAAACACTGGAAGCTATTAAAGAGGAAGGGTCAGATGTTTTGGGAACACTAAAAATACTAGATGATGATTCAGGTAAACACATTAAGATGCTGGGGAGGAAAAAACGAGGAAGAAAGAAAAAATTTCAGCAAGAAATGGAACACATTCAGTATGACCTCGCTCATTTACAAAAATACAGAAATCGAATTAACAGTGTTATCAATAATTGTTCTGTCCTTACACAAAGTAAGCCAGAAGTCTATGGAGAAGGCATTCGTACTAAACAGGTAAGGCATAAGGCGCCATAAAAGTTAACAAAAGACTTTATATTTGGAAGCCTCCAAATTGACCCATCACAGCTGTCTCAGTTAAAATTAGTGGCCTACAAAAATAATTTAAAAAGTCCTTAGCAAACCAGTTGATTATGATTTTATTGTACCAAAGATAGGTCGTGACAAATCTTCCGACTAATTGTATTCTTTCTTTATTTTAAAACTTTTGGCCCTAAAAAGGGCCGTTTGTTTCTTGGTCCCGAGCGCTGGCCGTCAGGCGTGAACCCCTGGGGTCGTGCCCGGCGCGACTGGACGCTCCAGCAGGTCTGTGGCCAGCGGCTGCGGGTAGCGGCTCCCACTGGTCGCTGTGGCGCAGGCAGCGGCGGCTGTGGCTGCTGTTGGTCGATGTGGCGCAGGCGGCGGCGGCTTGTGGCTGCTGTAGTGGCTAAGAGACCTGTGGCCTGCACAGATAGTCGTTGGCTGGCCTGTAAAGAAAGTCGTTGGCGAGCTTTCGGATTACTCTCCTTCATCTGGCCGTAGTGTAGAGAGATCAGCGGGTGGGGTTTATTTATGACCAGCAGGCGGTGAGAGGAGTTCACTCCAACCTCTCAGGCAGAAAGCACGGGAGGCACGTGCGAGGTCAAACTTCCTCATCTGTAGTGTGCCATGAATCCCAGGTCGGGGTTGAGCCCTGGGTAATGGGTGTTAAATTTCTTCACGAGTTTCTGCTCGGCCACGCAACGTTGTCGGGTGTCATGCAGGTTGCCTTGCAGCATGCTCAAAAGCATGTCTGATGCCGAATGCTCGGGCAAATTGAAATGCTCAGCCACAGGCAGAGGTGACCGATTTCTGACAGTGGCCCGGTGCCCGTTCATGCGCTGCCTTAGTGGCTGGCATGTTTCACCTACATACCACGCATTGGGGCACCCTCTGCGGCATCTGATCAAATACACCACGTCATAGGAGCTGCAGGTGTAATTGCCTCTGACCTGGTGTACGGTGGCATTCCTAGTGACCATGCTCTCCGACCCGACAATGGCACAAGTGGCGCATCGTGGTTTCTTGCATGGTCCCATGCCGTCTCTGCCTGCGGGTGCCTTGGTCACTCGGCCGCTGTCCAAGGGTAGACTTGTACGCTCAAGCCCTCCGCAAGTACGTCAACATCCAGTTCCTAAGCCACCGCCGAAAGGTTGTCTATAACCTTACCCCGGCACAGCGGATGGCAATAAAGTCCTTGAATACCAACAAGGACATCGTCATTAAACCTGCAGACAAGGGGGGAGCAGTCGTCCTCTTGAACCACACCGACTACATCAAAGAGGCCCTACAACAACTCTCGAATACCCAGCACTACCAACCCCTCCAGTCTGATCCCACCAAGGAACATGCCCAAGCTTTGCACCAGCTGGTGGGAACCTTTCCGTCCAATGTGCAGTCGGTTTCGGATCTCATACCCCGGAACCCTCGCCTCGGTACCTTCTACCTGCTCCCCAAAATCCACAAAGAAAACGTCCCCTGCTGCCCCATCATGTCGGGTATGGGAACCCTGTGCGAGGAAATCTCGGGATATGTTGAGGGCATTCTGATACTTAGTACAAATACATTTCATACAAATACCTTTTCACTGATGAATCTGATAATTTTAATTTTGTTATGGAATGAGGTTTTTTTAATGTATTCAGGGTTAGAGAAAAAGTATTTGTATGAAATGTATTTGTACTAAGTATAGGAGATGTTTGAAACAATCTTATTTTTAGATAGTTCCGGGCAGAAATGCCAAAACATTACCATTTACTTAAGAGAAAACCAAGCAAGCAATATAAGATAGCTCTAATCAGTGCTGATCTCTGGTATTCATGGTTCAATGTGACAGAACAAAACAACACATTTACATATATAACATTTTTTCAGGTGCTGACTATCATGATACCACCTGGTGCATACAACATTCCAGATATAAATGAAGAATTACAAAATGAAATGAAAAGAAGTGAGGGTGTGTGTGTGTGTGTGTGTGTGTGTGTGTGTGTGTGTGTGTGTGTGTGAAGGCATTTCAATTGAATCAAATTACAATACCTTAAGAACAAAAGTAACTCTGCAACCCAGTTTCATCATTGATTTTACAGGAAGCAACACACTAAGAGAAATTTTGGGATGTGATAGTAGATTGGTTAGAGTGTCTGGACATGGAGACAGAGCAATGAACATAACCATTATCAACAGTCTGTTAATCAGATGTTCACTGATCAGCGGATCCTGCATGAATGGGACCTCTTCAGATGTGGTTTATGCCTTTTCCCCTAATCGTTCCCCAGGAACATTGCTTCATATATCCCAAATCAGCCAATTTATTTGCCTATAAATCAAACTAATCTCATTTCAGCTATGACAATAAGAATTACTGATCAACCAGGAAATCTTGTGGACTTTAGAGGCGAGAAAGGAACCTTTTTCTTCTCTTTAAAAGAAGTATAAACATTTTATCTCATAATTATAAATGAGACGTAATTATTATTTGAAACGGAAAGTGGTTGGAGGTCAAATCCTGGGTCATATTTTCAATCTTGCAAGACAAGCATTTTCTGCCAGAACGAAAATACTCACTGAAAAATTACCTTTTCTTAAGCAGTTTGCTTTAAATTCAGCTAAAAGCATTGCAGAAACACAAGCGAGACAGCTTGGATCACAGGCAGTTTCAAGAATCATTGACAAAATAACACAATCAACCAAGACAACTCATCCTGAGGTTATGCCTGAAGCAGTTCCATTACATATGAACAGTGTTGAAGCAATTCCAAATCAGTATTCAAATGCAAGGGGGTTGATTAGCCAGTTAATCTCAGGAACTGGTTTTAAAAGGTTATAATTTTAAAACAGCATGAAAATGGGAGACAACTTTGCTAGGCATTTCTGTCAGGCAAGTTATGAGAGGAGGAGCACTCCTCAGTTGTCTCTCTGCCCCAACCCCAAGGCAGGAGTTGGGTGTGGTCAAGCTCTGCTGATCACTGCAGGCGTTGGAGGGGGTGGGGTGGGAGGTGGGGGTGCGGGGGATCCATTACAAGGGGAGAAAGCTTCTTTTCAGACCAGGGATTTATTACCTGTCAACTGTAAGCCGTCTCCTAAGCCTCATTCATGTGAATGGTGTGGATTGCTACCCAGTGAAGCCACAGGCTATTAACCCCCAAAATTCTGCTCTCTGTTGAAGGCCAAATCTTCAATCTTTTTTTATCTGTATGGAAGAAACTCACGGGAAAATTACCTTTCATTAAACAGCTTGCTTAATACAGCTTAAAGCATTGTGGAAACACCAAAGCACCTAAGTGTTTTGGCCGATTTGGGGGGGCAAAAGAGAGAAACACCGGTAAACATCGGTAAACACCTGCATGCCTACCTTGCCACCAAAACTCGCTGTGTCCCTTCCCACCCCCCCTTAACAAAAAACACAAGAAACATTTGCTCCTCAGTGAAGCCACAGTCTGTTACCCCCAAAAATTCTGCTCTATTTTGAAGTTAAATCCTGGGTCAAACCTCAGTGTTCTCTTATCTTTAAGCAGGCAAGAGAGAGGAACACCGGTATCCCCTGCATACGGGTGAGTGGGTGTTTCTCCTCCGCCCCAACCCCCCCCCCCCACCGCCCCCCCCCACCCCTCCCCCCCCCACCCCACCCCCCCCCGCAACCCCAATAACCAAAAAACAAAAACTCATAACCAGAATTCATAACTCATAACCAGAAAGCAAAACTCATAACCCAAAAAGCATAACTCATAACCAGAATTCAAAACTGGTAATGAGAAAAGCATAACTGATAACTGGAATGCAAACTTTGTAACCCAAAAACGAAATCCGTAACCGGAAACCAAAACCCAGAACCATAAAGCAGAACTGCAACTGAAACCATAGCCAGAAACGAAAAACTGGTCTGTTTTTGCCGCAAGCTTGTGGGGGCTTGTAAGGGAGGTGTGGGTCAGTAAATAGCATCAAATTTCGCCTGGGTTTGATTCTTGGGTGTGCGGGATTTCATTTTGTTTTGAGAGAGAGTGCGTGTAAGGCAGTAAGTCTATGACGTTAGGAGTACACAGCTTGCTTAGTAATAGCTGTGTAGTATATTCATTGGATATAATTTCTTGTGAGTCCGAACCACTAACTGGTATACTACTGATCAAGCTCTCCCACATCCACAAAGCAGTTATTGCACAAGCTTCTACTACTCAAAGAAACAACATCAATTCAGGCCTTTGCCATGCAAACTTTGATTCTTCCTGCCTCAAAATACCCTTAAATATATCAATGTTTTTACTTATCAAGCAAGTCATGAGAAAACTCCCTATTCTGTGCAAAAATGATTCAGATTCTGCGATTGATGGCGGGGCAGTCTTCGCAGACTTCGGATGCCATGGTTGACTCGACTGGACTAATGCACACGTGTATCCATGATCAAGGTAGTTGTCTACTTTGATCGGTTTGCATGAGGTTCCCATGACAAAGTATCATATTTGTATTTACCGCATTCAGCATAAAATTCTCTTTCCAATGCATGCAAAGATGCGTGTGTATATGATACTGATTGTCCGTAAACGTTATTTTGATTCTAATGTCGATCGTGCACACAACCACGTCATTCTGGTTGTTATGGTAATCAAGGCGACTTTGACATTCAATGGATTTTCCTGGTCTAAATTGAGTAGTGTATGGTTTGCGCGACCTTTACGGTGATAATTTGGTAACCATCGCATTTAGCCTAAATTCCTCTTTTTGTGCATGCAAAGATACTAGTGTGTATTTTCCGATTGTCTGCAAAAGTGACTTTCATGCTGAGGGCGATTGAGCGCACAAGCTAAGCTGTTTGCTATTGTAAACAAGGCAATCTCGATTTCTACAAGCTGAATTTCAATGGATGCCCCGCGGCAGCTGGCGGAAATTTTGCACGCCCTTTACGGCTTAAGTTGTGTATCCATCGCATTCAGCATACATTCCTCCTTCTAATGCATGAAAGTGAGATTGTGGATATGTTCTCGATTGTCTGCAAACGTGACTTTGAATCTGATGATGATCGCACGCAACTCCACTCGCTATAGTAAACAAAGGGAACTTCGATTTCAGTGGGGTACCCCACTTTCATTAGCTGGCGGAAATTTTGCATGACGTTTATGACATTAGTTTTGTATCCCTTATATTCAGCAGACATTTCATTTTCTGAAACGTATAGGTTCCGCTATGTTTTATTCCATCATTAAACCATAGAAAACGCGAGAAAGAGAACTTAATTTTCAGCACAGTTTTAATAGATTCTTTCATTGCATATTAGTCGACATTACCGAGTTTGAAGTTTAGAAAACGAGACCACTATCTTTCTTTCTCTAGTCTGAGTTATTTCTTTTAACAATAACAGTGAACGGAGAGCAGAGAAGAGAATTTTCCCTTGCGCGGTCGAAGCCGCTCACACGACGTTTGAAAATAGTGCGTAGCCGGTGACCACTGCACACGTCAGCACTTCCCGGTAGTGCGCTCTTTTGTTCTTCCGTGCCCTAATACTCACACTCCATGAATGCAAAATTAGCAGCAAAGAAAGATGAGACATGAATCTTTGATTTTCACTAAGATTTTCCGACAAACGTGATATTTGCACACTACATAAATCACATACAAAACTATGTATTATTGGCCTCGCAAAGCGTTTCCCGCTTAAAAACACGTTGGCTGTCACTACCTACTCTAAGTGGGATGAATGCTGTAACGTGTATACATTACTGGTCTAAGAGCAAGGAGAAAGTGTGGTCCATAACTCAGGCCTGGCCATTTTTCGGGACATCGATGGAACTTTCCCGCTCAGCGCCTCTATCTGTGGTGAAATAATGTTGCCATTTATTGTCTACGAAATTATTTATAGAACTGTATTACTGAGAATGATACATTACGAAATGGTCTTGCAGAGGCAACAGCGATAGATAATACGACGTCGGCGACGATGACACCAACAATACACATGAAAGACTGTGCGAGGTGCAGTGTCGGCTTTCACATTTCAAACCATGCAGCTCCTGCACACGCAGTTAGGCCGCCTGTGTTCTGCACATTCACGATGGGAGACTGACAATCCTCGTGATTCATTCGTCGGTTTGAAACACCACTTCCACCATATGCTCATTTACAACATGAAGAAGAGGATAATCAAACAACTGGGAGTTTTTCTGTGCTGGTTGGGGCAGCCCCTGGTGCTGCACTTGGAGAAGGCTCTAAAGGCTCCATGACCATGGACTCAGTCGAAGGAAACAGATTTATCTGGAGCGCGTTGCGGCACTACCTAGCCCAGCAAGATTTGGCTAGTCTTGGGCCAAGACTAGAACTAGGCCAAAAGCAACGACCCACGAGATCTCGTAGTCGGACGTGGAGAGAGCAAGATGGTGGCCAGAATGCGAGAAACCTTGAAAAAGATCATTCTAAGAGTAAGAAACAACAACAATTGAACAAAACAATACTACAATGCTTGTGCAAAAAAATCTACAACGGTTTAGATCTATTACTCGGTAAATTTACTGGCAAAACATAACTGAAGTAGGGTGTTTAGGTAGGTTACCTACCCAAATGGTACAACAACACACACGACGACACGTGCATCGACTCATGAAATGAGTGGACTCCTCCACTTTCAGATTTGGCAGACATTTTTGACTGACTCGGCCCGATCTGTGATCTAAACACCAGTTTTAAAGACATAACAAGCACTCACCGGTCTGCAACTGCTGCCAACTGGCAGTTGGGACGTTTGCATTAAAAAATGTATCATCTAGAAACACAAAGCCAAGCTTTGTGTGTCGCACCGCCGCCATTTTTTTCGTTATTCTCGCTGGGTGGAGCACCTGTCAGAGCTGCTTGCAAAGTCTCGCCTAGGCCTCGTTTTCCTCGGAGCGAGAGAGTTGATAATGCTTGGTTTTCTTGCCTTTCTTGGCAAATCTTGGCAAATCTCGCCGTTTGCAACGCGCCCCTAATCGTACCACTACGTGGCATTCATCCTCGGGAAAACAGTGAATTATTACGGTTTTGAAATTCTGATTTGTGGGTCCTTCCGCGTGGAAATGTCATTGAAAAGAGATTACAAGTTTGAAAGTTGCCGCAACTTTTCTCACACTTTCTCCAAGTGTCACACAAGACATTGAAACACATGAGGATTAACCTGCGCAAAAAGTCAACGGCAGAAAAGGCTAGTCATCAGGTGGCTTAGCTCCTAGGGGGAGCAAAGAGTCTCTGTAATTGGAGAGGTCACGGGAAGGACTTTGTCACTCGGGTGCTTCCGAGATATAAAGACAACACACCATCGCGTTCGGTGGAATCTGAATGACGCTTTTCTGGTACTTTTTGCACCCCAGTCGTATCCAGGGATGATGAAGAGCGAGAGTCGAACCGTCTGATTGTGCAGTGTGACTGGACAGAGGTCTCTACTTTCTTGCAGATTTGCGCATCAACTGACGCGGCATTTGTTTTCATTGAGTTTGTCTTGTCTTTCATTTCGGAAGCATCTTTGAGTATAAAATACCAGGATTTGCAGATTTAATAATAAAATTGCCATCGTGCGCTTAATGCGTCGCGTTATGTTTCCGAAGAATTTACACTGCACCGGTGTCAGCTCAAGAAACGGTCTGTATGCTGAGATTTCTTTTTCAACAGCAAATCCTTTGAAATGGTTCTTCTGTGTATTCTGTCAGAGTTGTGTAGTGTAACAGTAGTATAAACTAATGGAGACAACTTCAAATTTCACAAGTCCAGATCATATTGGTTACATCGAGACTGCCAGTAGCCTACTACACATGTTTTGATCCTCGTATGGACGCGATTCCTCTTGGTTTAAACATTTACTTCTCCTGAATGTCCAACTGTAGCGCTAAAAGTTTACGCAAGAGCTGCCAAAGATTGAGGACTGTGTAAAGGGCAAACTGAGTAACCATCAACTTACGGGTGAAAACCGTCGTTCAGTGAAAGCATCATTAATAAGTGTAACGAAATAAATATTATCACGACAGTCATCTGGGGGCTACGCTAGCAGATATACATGTGACACTGGCACTATGTCTTGCTCTAAAGAGACGAGACGCAACTACTTGGCTTTGGGACGTCTTATTTTCCTTGTCTAGTGGAACATTGGCCGACGGCAAACTGTTCTTTGATTGAAGACAAAATAAACGCATCTACACTTTCTTATTTCAATAAACGCCTTCCGGAAAATCATGGCAAATTATTTCATTCCGCACAAAAAAGTATGTTACTCAGAGAAAAAACCATCGTATAACCACTGCACCATTGAGCTTTACTCAGTGCAGAAGAACATACTTGTTTTTACTCCTGTAAAAAATACTCTGGGAGAGCAAAACAGAAACAGACGCATCAGTCTTCCCACTCGTACCTGGCTTCCAGTAACAAACTGCAGCGCTTTGCGTGAGACGCAGCCCTGGATGGGACGACCCGGACACGTCGTGAGCACAAGTCCCATCGACAGTTTGATGTTTAACAGGGCTCGCCGCCCTTGGGGCATTGGGGCTGTGAAGATGGATGGTGTCCAATCAGGTTGGCGGCCCGGCAGGGGAGAAAAAGCCTTGTCTTGGCGGGATGGCGGGCAATAGATGGCCGGGTGGCGGTGCGGTAATGCAGACCTGGCGGGGAAATCGTACTGTCAGCCCTGATCTATCGGGCCCAGCCCGCTGAGCGCATGCCTCGACGTTCTCCTCAGTTCAAACCGTTGAGTGTTGTTTCAGCTCTTGGTTTCCTGTCATGATGGGTTTTGCTTGCCACTGTGGATCAGAGCCAGAAAACAAGCAGAAATGTTAACATCTTTGGTAATATTCTTTCTCTCTCTCTCTCTCTCTCTCTCTCTCTCTGTCTCTGCTTCTCTGTTAATATATATCAAACTCTCTCTCTCTCTCTCTCTCTCTCTCTCTCTCTCTCTCTCTCTCTCGCTCTCTCTCTTCTACCAAACAGATGCAAAGGCTTGAATTGTGAAAATGTCAGATGTTTTAGCCGCCCTCGCTTCACCTCTTGGACAAAAGACATTTTCATTTTTATTTTTCCAAATCCCCTGAGACAAATAACTCAGACTAAACAGGATCCCATCAGAATCATATTTACATTAAATCATGAACAAGTTGTCCCTAGTGGCTCCTAGTGGTGTATCCAGGTCATCAATTTGGCATCCGGCAATCAGCCTGTGTCGACTCAAATTGAGGTACGGCTAAACGGTATGGGCAGCACATGGCCCGAGTTTAAGGCAATGTTGATTCACGTAGTTTAACTGCTCGGCTTGTAATCTCCAGGGTGATCTTTGGCCCAATAGAGTTCTGCCTGCTGACCCCGCCCTGCAGACCGTGCAAAACGGTCCCAGGATGCCGCCACCATCACGATGGGTTGGAAGGGGAAAGCACATCTGTAAGAGTGGGAACATGTGTGTGACTAAACATCACAAAACATGTCATGTCGTATTTTGACTTGTTAAAGTTATTGGTATTATTGTAAAGTTCAGAGTGGAAGCTTTCCAATAGTACCAAAAAGTATGTTTGAATATGGAAAATTATGGAGGTTAAAATATATTACTAAACCCTATGATGAAACGCAAAGTTGGAGAAAACGCCACACAAACATAAGTACGGCACTTCTGACGAGGCCAAGTTCAAATTCTGGGTACGTCACGGATTCGCTTTGTATTCTTCAACAGGCGAAGCCGCACGGAATATTCTACTACAGGCAGTGAGTAGAGAGGACGAGCTTTGCAGTGATATATGAAAAACGCCGGTATGAGTATAAACCGTCATGCTGAGAAAAAAGCCGTCGTTGGGCTATATTTGAGTATTTGAGAGAGTTGGGCTGGTAAAAGTAATTTACATGATCATATGTTCAGATGCATTCAGTTCAGTTCAGTCTCTTAACCCTGAGATGGGTTGTTGAGGCACCACTAATTACTTTCGTTCAATCTTCCTCCATCGATCTATATCCTCTGTTGCTTGCTGTGAGTCAGCAAAGGTCAAGCCTGTCCACTCTTTGATGTTGTCTTTCCACCTCTTTCTCTGCCTGCCTCTCCTTCTCCCACCTGGTACGGTACCTTGCAGGATGGTCTTGGCCAGCCCACTGCCTCTTGACACATGACCGTACCACTTCAGCTTTCTGCTTTTCACGATTGAGAGCAGGTCTTCGTACTGTCCAAATGCTCTCCTGATCCTGTTGCTGACTTCCTCATTCGTGACATGGTCTTTATATGAGATGTTCAGAATCTTGCGGTAGCATCTCATTTCCAGGGCTTGTATCCGTCTCTGTAGTTCAGATGTGAGTGTCCAGGACTCGCATGCATACAAGAATACGGAGATGGCCAGCGTGCGCATGAGCCTGATCTTCGACGCGAGAGTGATATTTCTGTCACGCCATATTGGCTTCAACTTTGCCAATGCTGCTGTTGTTTGTGCTATCCTGGACAGTATCTCTGGTTTGGACCCTTCATCAGTCACAATAGATCCCAGGTATTTGAAGTTGTTCACAGCTTCCAGTTTTTGGCCCTTCACTTTGATTTCCATTTGAAGCCCCGAGGGTTGTTCGTCATCACCTTGGTCTTCTCGGCGCTGATCTCCATGCCATATGCCTGTGAGGTCTTGTCCAGGTGCTCGACAAGACTAGTCAGCTCCTCTTCACTTCCTGCTAATCCATCAATGTCATCAGCAAAACGTAAGTTGGTGATCTTTCTGCCACAGATGCTGATTGATCCTTCGTGGTCTGCTAGGGCATCAGTCATTATCCTTTCGAGGAAGAGGTTGAAGAGTGTGGGGGAGAGTAGACAGCCCTGTCTGACTCCGACCGTTGTCCTGAACCATTCGCCTGTGGTACCATTGAACAGGACTGCGCTGGTCGCTCTGTCATAGAGATGTTCGACGACTTTGATGATCTTGGAGCTGATGTTGTAGCTTCTCATTGTGGCCCACAGCGCAGCATGCCAGACTCTGTCAAATGCTTTCTTAAAGTATATAAAGACATGGTACAGATCTTGTTGGTGTTGTAGATGTTTCTCACACAGGACTCTCAGATTGAAGATCTGTTCGGTGGTGCTCCTACCTGGTCTGAAACCTGCCTGCTCTTCAGCAATGATTTTCTCTGCCTGAGGTTTTAATCTGTTCAGCAGTACTTTCAGCATGACCTTGCTGGGATGGCTGATGAGGCTGATTGTGCGGTAGTTCTGGCACATTTGCAGGTTTCCTTTCTTGGGCAATGTAATCACTAGGGACTGTGTCCACGGGGTTGGCCAATCTCCCGTCTGCCAGATCTTATTGCAGATCTTTGTGAGTGCATCGATCATTGCGTCGCCTCCTGCCTGGATGAGTTCCCCTGGAATGTTGTCAACCCCAGCTGACTTCCCTTTCTTGAGGGACTTAACCGCTGTCTCCACCTCTTCTCGAAGAATTGAGTAGTTGTTTCAGGCCTCTGTTGTTGGTATCTGTGTTGATGTACTGTCCACAAACGTCATGCCAATCGTTCTTTGCGTCGCTTCCCACTTTGGCATTCCAGTCTCCCTGCTCGACCAGGATGTCTTTTTTTGGTACTTGATCCAGCACCTCTTGCAGCTCGTTGTAAAATGCCTCTATTTCCTCATCTGAGTAGTCTGTGGTTGGAGCGTACACCTGCACGATGGTGATGTTGAATGGTGTTGCTCTAAGTCGAATGGTGATGATCCGACTCGAGACTGGTCGGCAGCCCATAACACAAGATGTTATTCCTCTGTGGACAAGAAATCCTACTCCATGTTCATGTCTGTCGTTTCTACCGCTGTAAAACAGCTTGTGCCCTTCATGGGTTGACGTTTCCCCAAAGTTCGTCCATCTCACCTCACAAAGTCCGAGAATGTTCCATCGGTATCTTGCCATCTCATGCGTAAGCTCTTCGATTTTCCCTTCTGCATGCAACGTTCTGATGTTCCATGTGCCTGTTGTAAAATTTTCTCTTCCTCTGATCTTGACTCTCTTGGCATCAGTAACACATTTATCACCTCCGTCCTGATGTGCAACGGTGGGCGCGGTCCTTGGTGACCCGGGCGACGACCGAGCCGGTGTGGAGTGAGTGGTTGTCTTTGTCATCATGTGGTGTGTCTGGGGCTGATACAGCTTGGCGGAGCCCATCCCTCTCCAAGCCCGACCACAGCCGAGGTCCTCCCACCTGGAGGGTCGCCCTGGTCGTGAACACGTGGGCGTTGGATCCATCGTGGGACCTGTCCGCCCTGGCCGGTGACCTGCATCGCGGAGGTCTTTCGCCCAGTGGTGCCGTGTTAGCACCACGCATTTTCTTTCAGGGTTTGCTCCCTTAGCCTTTGCCTTTCCCAAGGCTACCCGCAAGGCAGCGGGAGGCTCGTGGAGGGCGGGGTCGTCTATCTCCCCGTACAGATGTGAAGCATCTGCCCACTGCCCTATAGAATAAGATTGGCTATGTTTAAACAAATCAATCCTAGGTTGTTGTATTATAAAGTTATGTCCACGAATATTTGAATGTTGGAATAAGTTTATCAAATAATCAGGCACATCACAATCATTAATTCTTTTCATGAAGACACATTGATTAAATTGTATATGCTTATGAAAAGGCAATATGTTAAGTTGAGAGAGAGAGAGAGAGAGAGAGAGAGAGAGAGAGAGAGAGAGAGAGAGAGAGAGAGAGAGAAGGGGGGGGGGAGCGTTCCAGACAGGTTGATGGGGAGGGAGGGAGGGAGGGATTACTACTGTTTTACTAATAGATCAACAGAAGATGAATGAAATTGTCTGATGTCGTAATCTACAATGAATAGGTAATTGTGACCCGTCTTCACGACCTGAGTCTAAACTCGCACTGAGCAAAAACGCATAAGAGGCTGACAAAAGTTATAATGGTGGATTTTTTACATTTTGACGTTTTGGCAAAACTGAATCCTATATATGTTACAGGCATTATGTTAAACAGGGCATTAAGTGTAATGAATGAACATTTCAGTCATTAAACAAAATGACTATTTCACTCAGTCATTTCATGAATGACTAAAATCTTTAGGCATTGAACATAATGCCTGAAATTTACTGCCAGGCATTTTACATGATGCCTAAAAGTGTTTAACATGTTAATGTACTTATCTGTTGTCAATAAAACAGAAATCAAAGAGCATTTCTTCTGTTATTTTATTAAACATTTCATTCTAAACAATTACAGTCATTAAAATAAAAACCTCTGGCGCTGAATCTCCAGGTTTTGGCATAAAAAAGAGAAAAAAGATCGCATTCGAACCCGCAACCTCTCGAGAAAAGAGAGGGAAAAAAGTAAGGTTCGAACACGCAACCTCTCACGTGTACAACAACGGGTGGGGTGGCTCTCTCTCTCTCTCGAATACCATACACACATTATTAAAAAAAGAAGCTTCTGTGCGGATTCGAACCCGTACGCGCATCTCCTACAACCAAGCATGTCCCAGCAAAAACATATTTGACGCGCTACCGAGTGAGCTAATCCATAAAGCTGTGAGGACCTCCAGTAAACCTGTAGGGATAAAAAATCCTTCTTTCTCCTTCACCAATGTCCAATCTCCTCGAAATTACATCACGTTATTCGACGTCAAATGATCATGTCACACATGCCAAACTTCCCTCGAGTCGGGACAGAGTTCCGTCCCTTGCCTTCTTTGCAACACCAAAACATACAAAAAGTCACTTTCTTTTCAAACCTTGATTCTGAAAATTTGAAACATTCAATCGGACCTAACTTCCAGTAAGTGTGCAAAATGTCAAGGAAATCCGTCCAGTAGTTTTTGAGATATCAGCCGTTAAGTCGGGACTGACAGGCAGACACACAGACAGACACACAAATAGACAGACAGACAGACAGACAGACAGACAGACAGACAGACAGACAGACAGACAGACAGACAGACAGACAGACAGACAGACAGACAGACAGACAGACAGACAGACAGACAGACAGACAGACAGACAGACAGACAGACAGACAGACATACAGACAGACAGACAGACAAAGCTATGAGGACCTCCAGTAAACCTGGAGGGATAAACATTTACAGCTCAAGTGACAACATTATTTCGGCAAGGCTGCACATTTTAAATGTTTGTCTCTGTCAATGTCACTGTTCTTCTGTTCGCTGCTATACTTGTTTTTTGTGAAGTCAGTTATTTGTTACAGTGTGTGTGGTTTTATGGCAACGGCTGTTGCACTTCACCTGTGCTTTGAAACATTTACATTTCAACGTAGAACATTTTTTCTGCTAGGCAGCACAATTGCATTTTACGAAACCTTGACCGCCAGATGCTGTACGTTTCAGTGCTTCACGAAGTGAGGCATGTTTGTCTCTGTCATTGTCACTGTTTCTTAGTAGCTGTTGAGGACAGAGAGTGAAGTCAGCTCGTGTGTACTTATTAAAAAGGATACCTTGTCTTGTGGCAATGGTGTAGAGGTCATTTCCATTCTTGTCGATGATGACACCTAGGATGTTCTGGGGATCACCCCTGCGCCTGTCTACCATGGGAATTGGAACTACCACATTATCTCCAATGTTTCCAGATAGCATCTCTATGCGTGACTGTTTAACCATTCGCTCAGCCTGGTCAGTCAGACACTCTTTTGCCCTCTTCCTTTCAATCATAATCTTGCGTCGCCTAAGTACAAGTGGTGAGAGACTGAGTGGTGATGCCAGATTCTGAAGCTGCGCGCCGTCTGAGAGCTCTTCATCTGCCTGTGGTGNNNGCCCAATGGTCCCCCCTCTCTTTTTTATTTTAATAGGCATGGGCCCAATGGTCCCCCCTCCCTCTGGTGTTTTTTTAATAGGCATGGGCCCAATGGTCCCCATCCCCTCTCTTGTGTTATTTTAATAGGCATGGCCCAATGGTCCCCCCTTTCTTTTGTTATTTTAATAGGCATGGGCCCAATGGGCCCCCTCCCTCTCTTGTGTTATTTTAATAGGCATGGGCCCAATGGTCCCCCCCTCCCACCATCTCTTTTGTTATTTTATTAGGCATGGGCCCCCCTCTGTGTGTGTTCGTGTGTTCGTGTGTTTGTGTGTGTGTGTACGTGTGTGTTCGTGTGTTTGTGTATGTGTGTTTGTGTGGTCGTGAGTATATTTGTTTGTTTGTTTGTGTCTCTGTGTGTGTGTTTGTGTGTGTACATGTTTGTGTGGTTGTAGTTGTGTTTATGTGTGTGTGTTTGTGCGTTTGTGCGTGTACGTGTATGAGTGTATGTACATATGTGTGTGTTTGTTCCTGCTTGTCTGTCTTTCCAACTATTCATTTCCACAATTGTTTTCGTGCTCAGTGGAGTACTTGAAGGCCAGGTGCAAGGAGATGTAGGTACACGTGTTATACTTGCACTTGGACACTTGGAAGTTAGATGACACATTAATGGAGGCAGCCTCGAGGTGCAGGCTGGATTTAATGGCAGCTGTCCCGCTGTCAAAATCACTTCAAATACGTTTCCTGCACCACTGTCAAAATCTCTTCAAGTATGGCTTTCTCGGTCCATTGCCTACGTTGAAGTGATCTTGGACACAATGCTGGATACAGTCCACATTTCTGCTTGAAGAACTTGTCTACATCTCCGTCTTATGGCCATTGAAGCGCGCCCTGTTGAAATTCATCTGTACAATGCACCTGCGGGGGCAGATTTAGCTTGCGTTCGTGCCGAGATTGGAATGCTGTTGGACACGTTGTCCCCACAATGGAACTCGACTGCTGATAAGCTGTTGAACTAGTTGTAATTTAAAAAAAATGTATGACTCATTTCTCTCCCCCTCCTTATTTTCCACATCACCCCCAACAACTGAACCTCCCCTTTCCACCTACACTTACCACCCATTCCCCTCCTATCTCCACTTCTCCCCTTGCACACAAATTCCGATTGCAGATGGAGAGTGTCTCTTAAACTGGATGTTTGCATCCAAACTGGGTTTCCTGGGATTATGATGTGCTTACAAAGACATTCCAAACGTTTTCGATCTTAAAAAAGAATTATCGCTGCATTCATACAGGAGTCGGTATCGAACTGAGGACGAAAAAGCAGGCAGTGTCTGGTTTTAGAAACGGATTTTTACTAGAAATGACTGATTGCATGTTGCATATGATTTCAGCGATTACTTTTAAAAGCTCACACACACACACACACACACACACACACACACACACACACGCACACACACACAAACAAACAAACAAACACACACACACAATCACACAATCACACACGCACTCACGCACGCACGCACACACACACACACACACACATACACAAACACACACACACGCACGCACGCACGCACACACACACGCACACACACACATACACACACACACACACACCCTTCCCCCTAAACGAAAATGCCTTGTGAATATCCTTTACTAGCATATATCAAAGTCCTGGGTCCACGTTGCCTCCATATTGCTTAGGCACTCTTCTGTCTCTCTTCCTTCGTTCGATCTTCTTGCGGCTCTCTGTAGAACGAAGACGCAGAATTTCTACCCACTCGGCTGGCGTACACTACATCCCGACACTAATGAGCACAACAAACATATCAAAGAAGGAAGAATAGAAGGGAGGAATCCATGAAAGAAGGGAGGGAGGGGATTAGGAAATGGAGGAGGAAGGGAGAAATAATTGAACAGATGCCCATGTGCACAATGAACAAACGACATAGTGAATGCACTCGGTGGATGCACCCTGAAAATTGGTCTGCTGCCTCACTGTGCTTCTTTGACTATGCATCTCCACTACATCTGTCAAATGTCAACATCAAAAACAATCCTTGACAGGCGGATTCAGAGGGTCAGTCGCAAAACCAAGTCAAGGATCCAAACTTGACGGGAAAGTTGTTGGTTGTTTTCTTGGACCAAGTGCACACTCAGGTCCATGCAAGACCGAAACAGCAGGCGCTGATACAGAACAGTTCAAACAGGAAAAGTCATCGCGGACCATGATGCAGAATTCTGGGCGCTAACCAAAAGGTCGGGGGTTCAGTCCCCGCCTGGTGTCCCATACCTTTTCCCCGTCTGTCCTCACAGGGTTTCATCTCCGTGTGTAAAAAATAAGCGTTCTACACGCAGCATCTAGCACACCTTCGTAGAGCACGGATACACCAAATCAAGACAAAGAATGACGCTGAAACTCCCAGATAATACAATATGTCCTCTACATAAAAATTGTTTACAATCGCCAGTTAAGACGAGCAAATTTCCCTGTAATTTGTTGCAACTAAACGTGTCTGAATCGAGTTACATGTATACTTGCTCCAAATTGATTCAACGAACAAGAGGAATATATAGTTTTGATTACCAGGCCTGAGCCATCATTCAGAAAATTGGAAAATCACGTGTTCGGAGCGTTTGGCTGTTCTCCAGCAGCCTTCTTCACGAATACAAACTATTCATCATCCTCATATAGGTTTCCAACATTCGTTTTTGCTGTAGATTAGTTTGTGTTCGGCCTTTGTAATAATGTTGGCTTTCTGTCTCGTTCATGCACCCTTCTAAGCTTGCGTTTGAAGGAGGAAACTGCCTCAGATATGAATAGATTGTATCAAACTGGTCGCGTGTCTACAGGGATGAAGGAAGTGACCTGTTTCAGTCTGAAAACACGACATCAAACAACTGGAGGAGACCTCGACACCTTCCAGTGCTTGCTGGTTCCCAGCATGGAAACACTGCAGTCTCTCACCAGCAGACAACACTCCAGTGGCTACGTCACAGTAGGCCTACTATTATCTCAGTAGGGACTACCTAAGCATCCAGTGTACCCTGCCGTCTTCGTCGCCTGCCCCTTCATCTCCCTCTTGGTTTTGCCATCTTGCCCCTACCCAATGTCCCCCATGAAATACTGAAGTCACAATACAAACACTGGAGATCAGATCCCTCCTCCACTCCCCCTTCCGTGGAGTAATGTCCGCTACATTCAGTTCAAACTTCACACACACACACACACACACACACACACACACACACACACACTCACACACACACTCACACACACTCACACACACACACACACACACACACACACACACACACACACACACACACTCACACACACACACACACACACACACACACACACACACTCACACACACACTCACACACACTCACACACACACACACACACACTCACACACTCACACACACACACACACACACACACGCACACACATACACACACACGCACACACATACACACATACACACACACACGCACATACACACACCCACACACACACCCACACACACAACACACACACACACACACATGTACGCACTCACACCCACTCCACTCCATCCCACCCCCTGACACACACACACACCCCCCCCCCCGCCCCCCCCATCCCCCCCCCCCCCCCGTTCCACACATGGTCATGAGGTCAACGGATGGTTTCTCTTATAAACACAACTGCATTATGCAACACCTGTGCCTTCCTGCCTCTTTCCCCTTTCCTGCTTCCCAGCAAGCAGTGCCCCTCCTCTCACCCACTTACACAACCACCCAACCCCAACCCCCCCAACCCCCCCCCCCCCCCCCCTGTCTGTCCACCTTCCGCCCAGCAGTCTGTGATGAGTCACACTCTGGTTACAGCAGTTCGTTTTGCAAAGGCAATTGTGGAGACAGCGCTGTGCAGCTCTATTCGGGGCTTCTCGGCTCCTGACGTCAGCCTAGGGAAATCCGGTTCGCCTTGGTGTGGCAGACAAGATGGACGACAGAGAGAGATGGGAAGCGTTACAATTTACATCAAATTTCACCGCGAGTGTCTTTCCTGACCCATTTCATACAAGATAATCTTAACTCCCCTCCTCTTCCTCTATCTCATATTTCTCCACATAGCTGACCTCTCGCCTTCCTACTTTTTTTCTGCGTTCTCGAACCTTGCAAATAAGCGATCTAAAGTCAGTCTTCAGTGAAGTAGGTTCAACTTTTGTGTATTGGGCAGATATCTGTGGGAATTGTGTTTTGGTTTGAACACATCGATTGGCAAGCAAAATATATCATTTTTCATTTACTCCTTCTGTTAAAATTTCTCAGAGATGACGTCAATGTATGACAAGCACTACGCGTTTCGCTTTGCTCCTGTGCACACAACGTGGAATATCATACAGTTCATTGTGATGTGAGATCCAATGATATCTAGTAATAACATATGATATACCTCAATAACTAGCGGGGTTGGGGTCCCGAGTAGGGCCGAAGAAGAGCGCCTTTGTAATTCCCTTTGTAAAACGAACAACTGCTCTGCCCCTTTCGCTGCCCTTCTCAGCAAGCAGTACCACCCCTTCCCCCCACTCCTTCCCCCACCCCCTCCATCACCCCTCAACCACCCTCCCCCACCCCCTCCAGCGCGCCACCTTGGCACGCATCAGTGGCTCTACTCTGCCTTTACCCCAGCGAAATCTGGTCACATCCACCTGGGCTCTGTCAGGCGTAGCTACCGGAATGAGGGAGGGTAGTCTTTGTGTTGGTGACAGATGAATGTCGTGCTCCAAGAATCTGCAAGCAGCTTGTTTCCATCTTGTTAGATCATGATCTCTGTCATCATTTTGTGCACTCCCATGTGTGTGTCCAGCTGAGGGCTGGTGTTTAGAAGAGCTGTGTGAATGGAGAGTGTATGTAGTCAATGAACAACAAGCGGTTTCTCAGGGGAAAGGCTAGTGACCAGACATGAGAAAACAAAAATAACTTTCTCGAGTCTCTCTGTATCAAGTGGTCATGACATTATGCAGATTTCGAGAGTTAGTCTTGTCTCCTGCGCAGTAACCTGAATGAATTACACAATACAAAAAGTCGCTGCCCCCGTCCTGTTGGGAACATTTTTTTTAACACACGTGAAGTTTCGTAATTGCCTCTGTAGTCATTCAAGGTTTTAGTATTTTGCCCTGTAGCAATTTGCCAACTTCCCCTACCAGTTGACCCGTTCTGCACCAATAACATCCCTTCAATCCACCCGCATTTTGGCTTGCCT
>JAWQFJ010000720.1:0-25000 GCA_034096865.1 Theodoxus fluviatilis | reverse complement strand
CTATATACACCCATGCCCTCGTCCCTGTCTGCTATCAACAGCTATGAAACATCTATTTCCACCCCTAACACTCTGCTATTACCTCCTGCCTCTTTGTCCCCTCTACTTCTGCCAACAAGTCTTTCCTTTGTCGTCTTGCTTAAAACATATAGTAATCTGGAAGTGCTATTTGTGTGTGTGTGCGTGTGTGTATGTGTATGTGTATGTGTGTGTATGTGTGTGTATGTGTGTGTATGTGTGTGTGTGCGTGTGTTCGATATCGCACTATATATTTTTCTTTTGCCTGTAATGAAAACCTTTTCCCCCACACAACGCCAATACATCCATGATGTCTGTGGTTGAGGTGCTGATGACTTCGCAGTTGCATGGTCCTGTACTTATGTATGTCGTCCTTGTCGCTGTTGCTGCTGCTTTTATGACTGAAGTGCTGGAGGCGACACTATTACAATGCTGTCGTCTACATATAGTTCATACAATAATAAATATAGTATTTCTCTCTCTCTCTCTCTCTCTCTCTCTCTCCCTCTCTCCCTCTCTCTGTCTCTCTGTCTCTCTGTCTCTCTCTCTCTCTCTCTCTCTCTCTCTCTCTCTCTCCCTCTCTCTCTCTCTCTCTCCCTCCCTCAAGGGGCTGAATTTTAAAAAGGCACTATACTGCCTACTTCACTACCCTTGTAAAATAAAGTTCGTTCGTTCGCTCTCTCTCTCTCTCTCTCTCTCTCTCTCTCTCTCTCAGAGGAATACACCATGAATGCTGAACGCAATACTATGAATAGAGTTGACCAAATTGCAAGGCATTTTTTAATTAACGCTGTGAATGTGACTCATTCAAACGGACAGTCAGTTTACGAATACAGTTCAGTCTCTCTCTCTCTCTCTCTCTCTCTCTCTCTCTCTCTCTCTCTCTCTCTCTCTCTCTCTCTCTCTCCCTATTGTCCTACTGCCTCTCAAATAGGCGGTTTTTTGAAACCTCAGAACACCGTTGTGGAACGAAGTTTTCGACCCGCCACGCCGAGTCAAAAGATTCCGAAATGGGGACGCCGTGACAAAGGCCACACATGGCTCCACCCTGCCTTGCCTTTTGTGAGTAACAGGAGACTCAAGCAAAGGCCTTCCATTTTTTCTCTCCCTCACGCTCAGATATTCTTTGCTGTTTAGTACATGAATCCATGCAGACTCACTCGCTCGGTCTCGTTCCGCAGGCGGCTGTCTCATTGGCACCACTGGTACCAAAGATTATAGGTTACACAAAGATAGTTCATTAGCTAATTGTTATGGGGATCGAGACACGTTGCGCCCCAAGCGGCCAGGACTATGGGGAAGTAATCACACTGCTTAGATACATGTAAAAAGTGCTTGTTTGTCGACGCGTTTCTGATGCATTCCGATCATGTTTGTGAATACATTTACGGTGTAATGTGTAATAAAATGATTTGCTGCAATAATGGGGGTGTTTTGGCTTTGTTTTTTGTAGCAGGCGTTGTGAAATCGAAATATTTGGTTCATAGAAATGGATGCTTCTGCGCATGCGCGTGAGCCAATAGTCCGTTTCAACATTGCACATTTAAAATGACGGACATAGTCTCGCTTCGCGCAGAAAAAGCTGAATTTGGGGACACTAGAAACCCCATCCAAAGAAAATGTAAGCCATGAACAGCATTAATTTATCAAAGCTGTATGTTGATTGCATCATTAGGTCGTTAAAGGAAATGCAGGTCATCTACACGCCGATCTTGCAAGTTCGCGCACGTCTATTTATAGCTGACGCGCGGAATACATTGTTGTTATATCGCAACGAAATCCACTGACAGCTGCTTTCGCGTGAAGGTGCATTGACCCGCATTTCCAATTTTGCAATGCACGACCTATTCATGCATTCAACATTCCTCCTCCTCCTCCCCCTCCCCCTCCTCTCCCTCCTCCTCCTCCCCCTCCTCCTCCCCCTCCCCCTCCTCGTCCCCCTCCCATTCCCCCTCCCCTCCTTCTCCCCCTCCTCTCCCTCTTCCCCTCCTCCCCCTCCTCCCCTTCCCCACCCCCCATCCCCATCCTCCATCCCCACCCTCCATCCCCACCCTCCACCCCCACCCTCCATCCCCACCCCCCATCCCCACCCACCCCATCCCCACCCGCCATCCCCACCCTCCATCCCCACCCCCCATCCCCACCCACCCCATCCCCACCCGCCATTACCACCCTCCATCCCCACCCCCCATCCCCACCCACCCCATCCCCACCCGCCATCCCCACCTCCCATCCCCACCCACTATCCCCACCCTCCATCCCCACCCGGTTCCGGAGGGGGAGGAGAAGGGGAAGAGGGGGAGGGGGAGGGGGGAGGGGGAGGGAGAGGAGGGGGAGGAGGAGGGGAAGAGGGGGAGGGGGAGGGGGATGAAAACCTTCCATCACGTGATGTCAACTGTGCTAGAGACACTTTTGCCGGTAGGCAAAGTCTCTAGTGAACTAGAATGCTAAAGAACAGAACAGTGTATTCTCCTTGGCCGAAGTCAGTCAACACGAATACCGGGATACTGCATGTCGCGAACTGATCGCTTGGCCTCCCGCCCATTGCCTGTCTCTCCCATGTTAAACACTCTCTCTTGCTCAGTCTAGACTTTCCCGTATGTGACCCAGCACCACAAAATGTGTGATGTCGTTATTTTTCTTTATATTTTAAGGTTTTGATATCAAATTAAAGCCCAGCAACAGAGCTTTTTATTGATACCAAAATCAATTTTCTACCTTTATTAGTAAAGAAGTTATGACCATTTGCAGTAAGAGGGTAGTATCACGTGACTTCTGAGAAAAACGTCAAAGTATAGGGACAAAATACTCTTTATTTACCATAGCAGCCATACGTTAATAAGTATGAAACTTGGCATGCTGAAACTTGGCATACTGCAACTGAAGGCATCAAACTACCTCTGCAAAGCAACAGACAATCAACTTTTATCATTAAAGTGCTACAAATAATTCATAACTGTATTTAATTATCTATAATTTCTCAGAAATGTCTCATTCTAATACTTGTGTCAAGCAAACCTCACAGTAAACATCAACTTTCTCCACTTTAGAGGTGAAATTTCAGTCTAAGACCAGGATATGGTGTGCATTATGTGTAAACACGTCTGAAAATATCTAAAACTCAAAATGCACCATATTGACCTATACCTCTATAAATAAGGGGCTTCAGTTTTGTCCGCGCGACTTATCACTCATTTTGTGGCGCTGGGTCACATATGTGAAACATGGGCTGTATCTAAGTTACTGTCTTTCCCCCTGCCCCTACTTGCACTCACATTTTCCCACGTTTCTCGAAGGTGATGACAGGGATAGATTTCTTTGACGACTCACTGTTCATTAGATGTGTCTCAAGCCTTAAAAGACATAAGATAGTTTGATGAGATTGCAATTATTTTGTTATATATGCTCAAGCCTGCATTACTTCAAGTACAATAACATGGGCTAATTGTATTTCTCGGAGCACATCACATGGTGGAGCAATAATCAATCAATTGTACAGATACGCAGTTTATCAAAGCAATGTAACTTATTTTAATGGCACTGCGTATGTCGTATATGTCGAACATCGGATGCGTCGAAGTAATTGGCACGATCCCCACTCTCCAGCCCCCCAACTTCGACACAACGCGAGTTTACTGAGGTGATGAAACAGTTTAACATACAGAGCCGAAACCCTGCGTGGGACAGACAGGAAAAATATTTAGTTTTTCCCAGCTGTCATAGGTCTTTCCCTAGTCACCCAGTCTATCCTGAGAGTAATGAAGGTACAGTTTAACATATAGAGCCGAAACCCTGCGTGGGACAGACAGGAAAAATGTAGGACCACAGGCGGATAACATGAGACCAGGTGAGAACGTACTGGGCACCCGTCGTGCTTGCCTGCCTGTACTTTCCCCTAAGATACGAATGGGTGATCAGATCTGAGCACAACTCCCCAGTCTATGTGAACGTGGACAGGATCATGGTGAGCGGATAGGAGCAAAAGGAAGAAAGGGGCGGGGCGGGAAGGAGGGGGAGGGGGACGCCAGGGGAGGGCAGGGACGGCGAAAAGGAGACGGTGGAAGGGATTTCCTAGTGGGCAAGATTCTTCACAGTGTTTGTAGCCAGGAAGGGGATTCATTGAAAGTTTGATCTAGTGGCCATCAACACACAGGATTCTGGTTGTGTGATGAGCTGGGGTACAAGGCTAAGTGAAAGAACTATTTTCTCTCATATGTATTGTGTTTCCTACTGTGAGAGAGATCAGTGACATGAATGTTTAGACAGATCGCATCATCTGCTACCCTCGGAGACCTTTCTAAAACTCTACATTCAAACTTTGCACGAGAGTAGTAGAGGATGAGATCTATCTAAACAGTCTTGTCGCGGATCTTCTCTCTCTATCTCTCTCTCTCTCTCTCTCTCTCTCTCTTCCTCTCCATGCCTAATTTTGTTTGCTAATCATCCACCACCATCCTACCCCCAAGTCATGCCTTGATTGTTTGAAGTTAATGATATGGTATTATCATCTCGTGTCCACAAGATTGTATAATACATATGCTTACTTGCATTCGAATTTTGACATTTATGAAGTAGTTCTCTCTCTCTCTCTCTCTCTCTCTCTCTCTCTCTCTCTCTTAAGAACTATGAGGAACTTACATTCGCAGAGTGTCACAGTATTTTTCCGATTGTTTGATGCCCAGGTGCTACCAGCATTATAATATGGCTCACAGCTGTGGGGATTGGCCAGAAGACATAACGCAGAAAAAGCGTATATGTTTGGGTGTAAGCGCTCTCTTAGGGTTGATCTGAAATCGCCCAACAGTATGTGCTATGGGGAATTGGGCATATATCCCTTGTTCATTACCGCCGCACTTCAGGCTGTAAAATACAGGCTTAAGCTATGCAAAATGTCAGACAGCAGAATTCCCAAGCAAGCTTACATGATGTTGTCCAATTCTAAAATGCCAAAAGATATGAACTGGGTGAAATTATTACAAATGTGTCTATCAAATCTAGGTTTTACGTATATTTGGAACAGCTGTGGCACACTGAATGAGAAGAGTTTTCTGAAATCTTTAAAACAAAGACTGCATGACTGCTACCTGCAAGAATGGAAGGTGAAGCTGATCACAAGTAACATATTCGGTTTTTATAGAATTTTTAAAGCATCTTTTGAATGTGAGCAATATTTGTCTTGTATAAGCATAACGAAATTCCGCGATGCATATATTCGCTTCCGTTTGAGATGTAATGACCTGAAAATACATTCAAGGTCAAGAAAGGAGAATAACTCCGACATGAATTGTCCATTTTGTGACGAAACTGAGAACGAAGCTCACTTTTTATGTATTTGCCATGTGTATGACGGTATTGGACAACAATATTTAGCAAGACATCTCACATATGTACATCGTTCAAGTTTAAGGCATTTTATGCGTGGAAAGGAGCCAAAGATGGCTCGAGATATTTCCATGTTCATTTTTTATGGATTTGAGCGACGTTCACAAAAACTGCAAGAAATGTCATCTAACATTGAAATGAACGGGTAGTAACTTAATCTGCGAAAAATTTTACACTGATGTACAGATATTTCACTCCTTTAAAGAGTTTTTATATATATAAGCAAATATTGATATTTTGCTTCCTTTCATCGCATGATGATATCCTAGTGTAATTCTTGCTTCTTGAAACTGTTTAAAATGTGTACATATGTTTATACTCCTGCAATGGTGGGTCGACGGCCGAAAATAAACAATCAATCTCTCTCTCTCTTTCTCTCTCTCTCTCTCTCTCTCTCTCTCTCTCTCTCACACATTCTATCGATTATGTATATATGTATATATGGTATCAGCAGTATTATGCCTATGTTCTAGAGAATTTTGATGTTAAGCATAAACTGTGTACCATGTGTGGATATTGTCCAGGAGTCGTTTACTTAACATGGATTGTTTCAGCTACCAAGTCTTGTCAAATGATGTGTAGATGCTCCAAAAATAAGCAGTCATTACTTTTTGCACACATTTATTTTGAACACATTAGGATGTTTGCTAAAGGAGCACAATTTTCTCCCCTTGCTTCTGCAACGATGTGACTCTCAGATTGTCCTCTCTCTCTCTCTCTCTCTCTCTCTCTCTCTCTCTCTCTCTCTCTCTCTCTCTCTCTCCCATGCGTTACACATACTCCTACTTTCATTCAGCAGTCATTAGTAGACATTATATCACTGAAGTAGTACGGTCACGTGTCAAGAGGCAGTGGGCTGGCCAAGACCATCCTGCAAGGTACCGTACCAGGTGGGAGAAGGAGAGGCAGGCAGAGAAGGAGGTGGGAAGACAACATCAAAGAGTGGACAGGCTTGACCTTTGCTGACTCACAGCGAGCCACAGAGGACAGAAATCGATGGAGGAAGATTGTCCGAAAGTCATCAGTGGTGCCTCAGCAACCCATCTTAGAGTTAAGAGACTGAACTGAACTGAACTGAACTGATATCACAATGTTTTCTATCCAGAGAAGTATTTTAGAAATGTGTCATTATCATTATTACATAAGAAACCTGAATGTAACAGAAAGACAAGACCACCCATTGTCTACACGCATACGCGCATTCTCACGCACAATCGCACACACGACCTCCACCAAGATCGTAATCTTCAGCAGCGCCACCGACCACCTCAAAGATACAGAGTGAACATAAGTGCATGAATGGAGGAATGAATGGATGGATGATGGATAAATGAGTGGATGGATGGATGAAGGAATGAGTGAACGAACGAATGAATGAATGAATGAATGAATGAATGAATGAATGAATGAATGAATGAATGAATGAATGAATGAATGAATGGATGGATGAATGAATGAATGAATGAATGAATGAATGAATGAAAAAATGAATTATAAGTTTTACGGTAAAGTCAGGGTCTACCAAGCCAGTCGCCATCCTCGACACGCGCGGGAGACGTGGTGGGTCTATTGTCATTCCCGGCCCAAACGGACAGGTGGACAATGTCGAATCTTTGCAAGACTTAGTTTGTAGAACGCGTGAGTCCGTTGTGTAGTCTTCCATTTCCTCAGACTGATTGTTTCCGATCCCCGTCTTATTTCACCGCGATTCATCACAATTCATCCAACTTTAGTCATCTTCTGTACAATTCACAAAGCAAAATAACATCGAGAGAAGTGTTTCTTTTTTTCTTTTTTTCTTTCGTTCTTTTAAAATAATTTTTATTCAGAAGGGAAGGTATATGTATATAGCTGACAAAACATTTGCACACAAGCAACAGTAAGACTCTAAAGAAAAACATCATGGCGGATAGTGAGAGATGAGATCTGGAATAGGAAAGGGGGGGGGGCGAGGGGGGGGGGGGGCAAAGGGGGGGGGGCGAAGGGTGGCGGGGCGGAATGTGAGGGGAGAAGGGGTGAGAGGGGAAAGCGTATCAGGATCTGGAGGCATTGGGTGAAGGGCCTTTTCTTGACTTGCTCTTATTGTAACCAGTTCTGGAGATTTAACTCACCCATTCATTAAGTAATTTAGTTGACCCAGCCAGCGTAAACATCACTCAACACATGCATGATGCGATGTAGCCAGTGCATCTTATAGTTATAATACTGAATAATATTGATGTCTACTAATCACTTTATACATGTCGTGCCTAGATCCTGAAAGTTCCTAAGTTCTTGAATTAGGCAGTCTCTTGCCTAATTCGCGAAATAGGCAATGGCTGTGCCTAATCTGTGAAATCAATGTTGACTTTTGCCAAATTTGTGAAATTTCATGATTTAGGCTGCCTATTTCATCAATTAGGCAGCCTAAGTCATGAAATTAGGCAAAGTTTCGATTTAGGCACGACTGGTGTACAATTTAGGCAAAACAATCTACAGAATAGGCAGAAACCTTGCCTAGTGTGTCAAATCAATTGCGTGACCAATTTGACAATATACCCTCGTACTTTAGTTCATTGACATTGGAGCACATGCACAACAACAATGTAGTCAATAGACGGTAGGTTCTTAGCAATCTGGTTAAGGTGTTCTGGAGACGAATAGAAGTCACAAACGTCTTGTGGTGTAAAGGTGAATTACACCATCAACTCATTACAAACAACAAGTGTTCTTCCGTTCATCAAACCACACGTTTGGGAGAATTGTAGCCACGTCTATACCTACATATTCGTACGTGACTGTGTTGTACTACAGTCTGGCTGCTTTGCACATTCTCTCCTAAAAAAAGCTATAATTAGTTGTCTCGCAAGTGTCGACTTTGACCTTTGTAAACGCTATACCCTAGCTATTCTTCTTGCCTCTGGAGTTCGAAAGCAAGAAAGAGAGAGAGAGAGAGAGAGAGAGAGAGAGAGAGAGAGAGAGAGAGAGAGAGAGAGAGAGAGAGAGAGAGAGAGAGAGAGAGAGAGAGAGAGAGAGAATTGATCACATACACTTACACACACAGATACTTACACACGCATGCACGCATTCACGGACACAACGACACACACACACACACACACACACACACACACACACACACACACACACACACACACACACACACACACACACACTCACACACAGAGAAGGAAAGGCAAAAGGGGTGGAGGTATTGGGGATGGAGTGGAGAAGGACGCAGGCTTGTCAACTCTTCGTCGGATTTCATCTGCTTTTCGATTACAGAGAGTTTGAAAGAGCGCATTGACATCTCTTCCGCCCATGCGGCAGATCTCGACACCCAACACCATCCATGCATTTGAAAGACTCCCGTCATGCAACTGTTTGCCGTGGTCGTGTCCTTTGTCCACACTCGTCAGTGCAGCATGGAAGGAGATTATATGGCGCCCTGTCGCAATCCCGCCGGACAAAAACAGAAATCGGGCAGGGAGTTTCGCCAGCAAACTCGAGTGAATGAAATTTGGTAAAAAGCTTTTGACAATAAAGAAATTAAGTTGGCACACCCAGGTTTTCAATACTTTTTTCCGCGGTGGCTTTTCCTTTGACTGAATAGAAGGATTTTCTGTAGTCAAAAGAGACATAGAATTTCCCCCGGACCCTCCCCATACTCCAATTCAAGGTTTGGTAAATAAAGGATTAAAAAGCTGTGGATGGTCGAGTGTTGGGCTCGAAATCCGGTCTGATCCCCGAGGTTTCGTCTTTGAGGAGAGATAGATGATAGATAGATAGATAGATAGATAGATAGATAGATAGATAGATAGATAGATAGATAGATAGACAGACAGACAGACAGACAGACAGACAGACAGACAGACAGACAGACAGACAGACAGACAGACAGACAGACAGACAGACAGACAGACAGACAGACAGACAGACAGACAGACAGACAGACAGACAGACAGACAGACAGACAGACAGACAGACAGACAGACAGACAGACAGACAGACAGACAGACAGACAGACAGACAGACAGACAGACAGACAGACAGACAGACAGACAGACAGACAGACAGACAGACAGACAGACAGACAGACAGACAGACAGACAGACAGACAGACAGACAGACAGACAGACAGACAGACAGACAGACAGACAGACAGACAGACAGACAGACAGACAGACAGACAGACAGACAGACAGACAGACAGACAGACAGACAGACAGACAGACAGACAGACAGACAGACAGACAGACAGACAGACAGACAGACAGACAGACAGACAGACAGACAGACAGACATCTGATAGATTAGATAGATTAGATAGATTAGATAGATTAGATAGATTAGATAGATTAGATAGATTAGATAGATAGATAGATAGATAGATAGATAGATAGATAGATAGATAGATAGATAGATAGATAGATAGATAGATAGATAGATAGATAGATAGATAGATAGATAGATAGATAGATAGATAGATAGATAGATAGATAGATAGATAGATAGATAGATAGATAGATAGATAGATAGATAGATAGATAGATAGATAGATAGATAGATAGATAGATAGATAGATAGATAGATAGATAGATAGATAGATAGATAGATAGATAGATAGATAGATAGATAGATAGATAGATAGATAGATAGATAGATAGATAGATAGATAGATAGATAGATAGATAGATAGATAGATAGATAGATAGATAGATAGATAGATAGATAGATAGATAGATAGATAGATAGATAGATAGATAGATAGATAGATAGATAGATAGATAGATAGATAGATAGATAGATAGATAGATAGATAGATAGATAGATAGATAGATAGATAGATAGATAGATAGATAGATAGATAGATAGATAGATAGATAGATAGATAGATAGATAGATAGATAGATAGATAGATAGATAGATAGATAGATAGATAGATAGATAGATAGATAGATAGATAGATAGATAGATAGATAGATAGATAGATAGATAGATAGATAGATAGATAGATAGATAGATAGATAGATAGATAGATAGATAGATAGATAGATAGATAGATAGATAGATAGATAGATAGATAGATAGATAGATAGATAGATAGATAGATAGATAGATAGATAGATAGATAGATAGATAGATAGATAGATAGATAGATAGATAGATAGATAGATAGATAGATAGATAGATAGATAGATAGATAGATAGATAGATAGATAGATAGATAGATAGATAGATAGATAGATAGATAGATAGATAGATAGATAGATAGATAGATAGATAGATAGATAGATAGATAGATAGATAGATAGATAGATAGATAGATAGATAGATAGATAGATAGATAGATAGATAGATAGATAGATAGATAGATAGATAGATAGATAGATAGATAGATAGATAGATAGAATGATAGAGAGAGAAAGAGAGAGAGAGAGAGAGAGAGAGAGAGAGAGAGAGATTGAGATTGAGATTGAGATTGATCGATCTTTATTTCGGCCGACGACCCATCAAAATAAAAGCTTACTGATTAAACAAGTCATACAGTTTATATGAACATGTGTATGTATTGAACATCTGGTTTCGATTTTCTGGCTAAAATACAAATGACAGTTCCAGCCTTTTGCACACATTTTCATACAATCAAGTAATATTTACATTCTACATCAACAAAATCTCTAACTTCAGTGTACAAATTCAAGAGAGAGAGAAGGAGGAGGAGAGAGAAAGAGAAGACGAAATTTTAACCTTTCAGTTTCCATGGCTGGATTTGGCTAACACTGACAGTCAGGTGCTGGTGTGAAGAAGTGACTGAGGAAGTTTATCTGAAATGCTCCAGTGTGATTATTATCTCGCCAAGTAGTTAATAGTGTTCACAAACTTGATATGTTGTCACCCGGTCAACCACTCGGTTCAATCACAATCACTCAGAGAGTAGACTTGATTTACAAATCAATTGGGTGAGCCGTCACTTCTAACCAAATCAATTGCAAACTAAAATCAGGGATGCCACCTTTTTATGACAACTTTTTTTATGCCAACTTGCAAAAACAATTCTTTGCTTGTTTTGTGACATGGTATTTACTGCTAGCACTACACATGCTTTTTGGAACAACACAAACGATTGAAGATTAAAGTTCTTTCGTAATATATGGCTATGCTATGCAGTGAGAGACACGCACACACGCAGATTTGGCTAACACGGACACGCAATGACACACTAGGCAAGGTTTCTGCCTATTCTGTAGATTGTTTTGCCTAAATTGTACACCAGTCGTGCCTAAATCGAAACTTTGCCTAATTTCATGACTTAGGCTGCCTAATTGATGAAATAGGCAGCCTAAATCATGAAATTTCACAAATTAGGCAAAAGTCAACATTGATTTCACAGATTAGGCACAGCCATTGCCTATTTCGCGAATTAGGCAAGAGACTGCCTAATTCAAGAACTTAGGCACTTTCAGGATCTAGGCACGACATACACACCATCAAGGACGTATCTTTTGGTGAATGTGTAGACACTCTTTCTCTGGGCCTTCGTCAACCCAGATCAACCCAGGGGCACAGGTTCTAGTTGCAATGTATCGCTTTACTTGGCCCATGGACTGGGCAAACTCCTGCATTGCCTGTTTTCTAGCATCCATGGCGATGGATTACCAACGCAGCAGTTGCGATACATTTAAAAAAACGCAACACCCACAGAAGTATTACAAACAAGAATTATGACACAAACTAATGACAGATTGTCTTCATATTTCGTAACATAAATTATCACAGTGTTGTGCAATATTTCCTCTTTGGGGATTTTTTAATAACCTGTGTTAGAGAGTACTGAAGATCCCAGTATAGAAAAAAGTAGTTGACTAATCACAGACAAGAGCACAAGATTTGGCGGTGAACAAGTGATGTTAATAATATGCAAGTAGGTCACGTTCTACGATTGAGGATACTTTACGGTCTAGGATATGACAATAGCTCATCGCAGCAAGACTCCAGCCTCCGTCAGGAGAGGGTATGATAATGATGGCCGCTCCAGCTCCTGGGCCTTTATCGATCCACTGCGAGACGTCACGGCAGGGACGACGGCCAGGTAGACAGACCTAGAGGGAGGAACGTGTACGTCCTGACGAAGCACGGGCCTGCACGGACTTGTCGAAAGTAGCGTGGCGGGCTCTGGCCGTATTGTCTGCGCGCCTCGGACTTCCATCATTGATGACCAGTACTAGGTGTACACTTGCACGAGGTCACCGCGACGTAATCGTGCTTGTTTTGTTACTTTGTAATGGGCTTGACAGCCTAAATAACATTTTTCTTCGTTTGTTCGTTCGTCCGTAGATGTCATGGGGAATGATGAGAGAGATGAGGTCTTCAATGGCAAGGGGGTGGGGGGTGGGGGTTGGGGGTGGGGAGGGGGATGGGGGGGAGTTGGGGGTGGGGGTTGGGGGTGGGGAGGGGGAGGGGGTGGGGGTTGGGGGGGAGGAGAAAGGCCTTTTCTTGTTATAATATTGTACACGAAGTGGTAATGTCTGTAACGACTTGCTCGGAAATGTGTCCAATCCTCCTACTCTAAAAGCAATCATTAAATTTATTATTTGTGTGCAAGAATGAAAAAGTTGTGGTTACGGATACCCGACCGACTCTGTTTTTTCTGCCGACCCTAAACTTTTATCCGACTGCAAAAAAGGGGGGAAAGCTAAGGTGAACAACAAAGTGCGAGCTGTCCCATCTTCCCTGTCCTACGAGTACTCGGGGGATCTGCTACTATCTTTGAAAACAATCTTTTAAGCGAAAGATAAATTTTGATTTATATTCGGATAAATCCACTACGTACATGACATTTCTTGAAAAACACACTCACGCATGCTCGCGCGCACTCACACAACACACACACACACACACACACACACACACACACACACACACACGTACACACACACACACACACACACAAACACACAAGCACACACACACACACGTACACAAACACACACAAACACACGCACGCACGCACGCACGCACACACACACACACACACGTACACACACACACACACACACAAACACACAAACACACACACACACACACGTACACAAACACACACAAACACACGCACGCACGCACGCACACACACACACACACACACACACACGTACACACACACACACACACACACACACACACACTCACTCACTCCCATCTTCAAGCAATGCTGAATGGAAAAGTAAAGCAGACTCAGGAAATCGTATTCGGTCGTCTCAGCTTTCCAGTGAGTGAACATTGTACTGATTTCCACAGCATTGGCCGTCGGATGTTCCATCGGTGTTGTCGGAAGGGACACGTTCGCACTCTCTCTCACACACACACACACACACACACACACACACACACACACACACACGCGCGCGCGCGCGCACACACACACATACACACGCGCACATATATACACGCACACACACCCGCATGACATAGGCTAGCGCATTTGCACACACACGCAGGCACGCACACGCAGCGCGTATATGAGTAGCCAAACAGTTGCACACTTGCGACATGTGTCTACTTCGCACTTTGACGCGATGCCGGAGAAAAACATTACCCGCGGTTCAAATTTCTACAACATTTTCGAAGCTGCAAAAAGGTTGATCACCTTTGTCGATCTAACTAAGTATGTATTTGTTTGGCGGACAGACAGGCATATCTGCTGTGTTGTGGGTTAAAAATGAATAGTGTTACATCTGGGGCACTTGCCAAGAACTACTGAAAAGAGAGTACACCACCTTCTCAGATGTAGGCTATCGTAGTCAGCACAGAACTAAAAGCGACTGTTCCGGGTGACAGCCTCTCGTTGCTACTGCCTGAATTTTCGTCCCAATGATGATACCGACTCCAGTATGATTACAGCGGTCACCAAAGAATAAAAGCATTTCAAAAAAGTTAAATACACGAAGCTTAGTTTCAGAGGTATGCATTCAATAAACGCGTGACTGAAGTGGGCCAGAGATACAATAATTGCCTTGTATCTGTGGTGTGTACAAGAACGTCTCGCACCCTCATGATCTACAGTAACACGGCATAAGAGTGCAAGCACGTTGTGATCGATTCAGACGTACGTGTTAGCGCTCATGCGAGTGTGCGAACATCTTTGTTTCCGGGAAAATGCAATGCCATCATGAAGCAACACGTTCACATGTCAATAAGAAAGAATTCAACTCACCGACAGGTTTTTCTAATAATCCGATCGATTCCAACGAGGAGGACACAATTGCAGGGGCTTGTCCACTTCTCTTAGCGACCTGGAAGCCCAAGACTGTCTGAAATCCGTGATTTTTATGTCAACCAAACAACTTCTCGCGAATATCTGACCAAAGATGACGTAGTGTCCAACACAAATGACGGCAAAGGCGATGAGAATAACTCGAGGCTGACAGGGGAGGCTGCGAGGTCTTACACCCGGCGCACACGGCTCGGTATGCACACGGCACTAATTTATGCCGCAACACCCTGGGTATCATATTTAGAGCTGGCGGTACTTACCGGTAAAACCGGTTCCCATTGGCGTGGTACCCTGTACAGGGGCGGATCAGTTCCTTTTTGGGAGGGTTTGTGTCGCGAGCAGGTTGCAAGTTTTGGGGTTAATGTTCGTGTGGTGTTTACGTGTGTGCGCACGCTTGTTGTGTAGTGCGTTTGAAGCGCGTTAGCGCGCTCCTCGTCCGTGCATTTTTCCCGTGGAGCGTGATATTTGAGGTGGTGAGTGAGTTTAGCGCGTTTTCGCACGGGAATTTAGGGAACGGAAGAGTTTGCAGGATGATGCTCATGTTTTCTTTTGAGGGTGAGGGTTTTGAAGTGGCAGATGCTGTTTTGTGAGAGCGGAAGCAACCTCGCTGTTGTGAGGGTTGCCGAAATTGTGGTGTGACCGCTGTCAACCCAGTGCGTGGCGTGGCTTCTGTCAGCCCGGAATGGTTAAAGACTATATTGTCTTTGTCGGTGTAGACCTCCTCCTCCTCCTCCTCCTCCTCCTCCTCCTCCTCCTCCTCCTCCTCCTCCTCCTCCTCCTCCTTCCTCCTCCTCCTCCTCCTCCTCCTCCTCCTCCTCCTCCTCCTCCTCCTCCTCCTCCTCCTCCTCCTCCTCCTCCTCCTCCTCCTCCTCCTCCTCCTCCTCCTCCTCCTCCTCCTCCTCCTCCTCCTCCTCCTCCTCCTCCTCCTCCTCCTTCTCCTCCTCTTCCTCCTCCTCCTCCTCCTCCTCCTCCTCCTCCTCCTCCTCCTCCTCCTCCTCCTCCTCCTCCTCCTCCTCCTCCTCTTCCTCCTTCTCCTCCTCCTCCTCCTCCTCCTCCTCCTCCTCCTCCTCCTCCTCCTCCTATCCTCCTCCACCTCCTCCTTCTCCACCTCCTCCTCCTCCACCTCCTCCTCTGCCGACGAAGCCGACATTCATATCAACACAGCGATTTGAATCTATGTTTCGTGTCAAGAAGTGCAGTACATTTTCTTGAGTAAATTCCTGATCCGATAGCAAAATTTTGGCGCTTTCGCATCGTACCCAAACAAATATTCAGTACACGTTCGGGTAGAAGACATCCTTCTGTTAAAAAAAGAAATAATGATTTGTGTGATGTCAGTCCTGAAATGCAGACAGGCGCAGATATATTTGGCTCGATGCCTCTCTTCAGCCGAAATGTGTGGCCCACGTGCTTTTGGAGTTTTTTTCCAGTGGCATTTACACAGACGGGCCCGCCCAGCAGCGCAGTACGTGACCCTGAGGATAGCGATTCGCATCGATAGGCGTAAAGAATGTTTCGAGATGAAGGCTCATGGCGAGCGCGACATGGACAGGTTCAAAAGGAAGAGAAGCTTTGTGCTTCAGCAACGTCCTTCGTGGGCGCTCTTTCCCCCATTTCTACTGCCTATTGACCCGAATCGCTATGCCCTAGACAACACCCCAGTGGCGTGTCACAAGAAGTCGACGATTTGGATGAAGTTTTCAGTCTCACTGCGAAAGGCCCGTGATTCACTGTGTATTCTCGAAATTCAAGGCAGGGAACGACGCACATTTTCAAAACCCTTTGCCCGTTCATGTAGAAGAAAAAATCGCTTGCTCGAAAGCAAAATCCACTGGCCCGAAAAAAAATGTTTTGCCGCACTGCAGCACTCACACGTCATAGAAAATATCAAAGTCACTTACTTTTAAAATGCATTTATCATTGAACATGAATACAACGTCATTACGAGGGCCAAGCAAACTCCAGGAGCGGTTCGGAGGCTGGCTGCACAGGCGTTTCATTGTGCGTCGACGCAGTTTTCAAGCCGTCGTGGGGTCGGGGTCGGCTCTCTATTGCGGAGGGCCGCTATTGCGGGGGGTCGCTATTGCGTGATTTTTTTTGGTCAAAAGTTCTTAAGGCCATTTTGATTCTTTTGTCCTAAAACGCCTAAAAAAACTTAAAATTTTTGTTACTGTTTTTGGAAAAAAGGGAAATTTGTTCGTTTTCTTAAAAAAAAAAATTCCCAAAAATTTCTTGATCGGGTTTTACCGATAACTCTCAGCATAGGCCGCACCCGCCACCCCGCCTGACTGACCTTAAGGCCTCCGCACACGAGGCAACCAAAGTCTCTTGCCACGTTGCTTGCGGCTGGTTGCTTGCCATGTGGTAGGCAATGCTGGAGACTGCAGCTCGCACATGCTTCCACTGTGACCTTTCACCTCTCGCCACATTGCGAACACGTCGACCAGCAGACACATGGTTCTGCGTGTGACCTGCATTTCGAATTTTAAAAAGTACGAGCTTTCACGACCTATTGATGCATTCAACATACAACTTTGATAAATTAATGCTGTTCATGGTTTACATTTTCTTTGGATGGGGTTTCTAGTGTCCCCAAATTCAGCGTTTTCTGTGCGAAGCGAAGACTATGTCCGCCATTAAATGTGCAATAGTCGCGAGAACACGAGAACGAGGCTCTTGGTGGATTCGGGGTCGGCTCTCTATTGCGGAAGGCCGCTATTGCAGGGGGCCGCTATTGCAGGATTTTTTTTGTCAAACGTTCTTAAGGCCATTTTGATTCTTTTGTCCTAAAACGCCTAAAAAACCATAACATTTTTGTTACTGTTTTGGGGGAAAAAAAGAAAGAAATTTTTTCGTTTTTTTTTCAAATAATTTTCCCCAAAATTTCTTGATCGGGTGTTACCGATAGCGCTCAGCCTAGGCCGCACCCGCCACCCTGCCTGACTGACCTTAAGGCCTCTGCACACGAGGCAACTCCACTCTGGCAACTCGATTGCTCGCCATACATTGCTTCGTGTGCGATGTCGGTAGAAAGCAACTGGCATTCCAAGCAACTTTTCACGCCACCAGCAACTGTGTTGCTCGAGTTTCAACCTGTTCTAGTTTTGGGGGCAGTGGCGTGCCACTCCAGCCAGTCTCTGTGAATCCACCAAGAGCCTCGTTCTCGTGTTCTCGCGACTATTGCACATTTAATGGCGGACATAGTCTTCGCTTCGCACAGAAAACGCTGAATTTGGGGACACTAGAAACCCCATCCAAAGAAAATGTAAACCATGAACAGCATTAATTTATCAAAGCCGTTTGTTGAATGCATCAATAGATCGTGAAAGCTCGTACATTTTAAATTTCGAAATGCAGGTCACACGCAGAACAATGTGTCCGCTGGTCGACGTGTTCACAATGTGGCGAGAGGTGAAAGGTCACAGTGGAAGCGTGTGCGAGCTGCAGTCTCCAGCATTGCCTGCCACATGGCAAGCAACGTGGCAAGAGACTTTGGTTGCCTCGTGTGCGGAGGCCTTTAGCATGTCTGGGGAGTTTCACCTAAACCTGGACGCGTTACTTTTTGTCACGTTTGTGTCCGACATCAGCGTCGGGCCCTGGAGTTAGGGTGTAGGGACCACCCGTTGAGAGTCAAACGTGGGATGGAGTTAGAATATAAAGCTTCACCCGTTATTGATAAAAACTACGGCTACGGAACCTACCGGCAGATTCTGACCATTTTCACCCTCCTGAAACGCCTAAAAAAACATACAATTTTTGCTTTGGCGTTTTGGGACAAAAGAATCAAAATGGGCTACGAAAACGTTTGTAAAATGTTGAATGAATATCCGAGACAAGGGAGTGACGTTGATTCCTTTGGTCTTAGCCGCGGAAGCGCGCTTTGTGCTTTGATGGAGGGAGTGATGTTGTTTCCTTGGATTTTTGCTGCGGAGGCACGCTTTGTTCTTTGATGGAGGAAGTGACGATGTTTCCTCTGATCTTGGCCGATAGGGCCGCCGAGAGAGAGAAGACTGATTAGGAAGTGTGTGTGTTGTAATAATAATAATAATAATGGATATTTCTATAGCGCTTATTCTCAGGTGAGCTCTACGCGCTTTACAATCTCGTTCACACATCACAAGCAGACAATCGGATACTAGTAAATCAAGTAGGCAATCAACACTAGCAGCAAAATCAAGCACAATCAGAGCAAACATACAAACACATAACATTAACAAGCAAGCAGGCAGAATAATCAAACACAGTTGAAGCAAGCATACAACAAAAGAAAATAAACAAACAAGCAGGCAAAATAATCGAACACAATCAAGCAGGCATACCAACACAGTAAATAAACAAGCAAGCAGACAACAAGTCGACACTCTAAACAAGAATGAAATAAGCAAATGAAGAGAACAAACAAGCAAGCAAACACAAACGAGATAAGTGAATCAAAAACAAAATATTTACAAAATACAATTACGAGAATATGTACAGGGAGCCGTGAAGTTGAGCGGGTGAGGTCAGTGGGAGGGAGGGGGGGGGGGGGGGGGGGCTATTTGGCAGATGTGTATGCAAGAGAGAACAGGTGTGTCTTTAGATCAGCGCGGAAAGAGTCAGACTGGGAAGAGGGATACAGACGAAGATTAGCAGGGAGAGAGTTCCAGACGAGAGGAGCGGAGGCAAAGAAAGAGCGGTCACCAAAAGATGATTTCATTTTACGAGGGACGAAGGTGGTGGTGTTTGCTGAAGAGTGAAGTGTTCTGCGTGGCGTGTAAGTGTCTATGAGGGTTGTGAGGTACGCGGGTCCTGTCTGTGTGAATGCGTTGAAAGATAAGCATGCAATTTTGTAAGTGATACGTTCCTCGACACGGCTTTTGTGTCTGAAGTTGCAGGCATAACGAAAGTTTTTTTTTAAGTAACAAAAATTTTAAGTTTTTTTAATGCGTTTTAGGACAAAAGAATCAAAATGGCCTTAAGAACTTTTGACCAAAAAAATCCCTTAATTGCGGCCCTCCGCAATAGCGGCCCCCCGCAATAGCGGCCCTCCGCAATAGCGGCGCCTCCCCAGGCAGTCCACAAAAGACCGCAGGGTCGGCATCGTTGCTGCTTTGTGTGTTGCCAGACAAGTGGAACGGCGGTGTCGGCGACTGAACGGTCCGCCCCAAACTTTGGTCCCCTCTCGGCTATAGTCCGTTTCAACATTGCTCTCTGCTCCCTCCACTATCTGCTCATGCCCGAGAATCCCAAAAGACTGCGCGCGACCGGAAATAGACATTGGAAATTCATCTCAGTCTGGATGGTCCCCTCACACTGGTAAGTAGGTATTTGTTCTTGCAACAATGAATAGATCAACATGTGTTTGCATTAATCGGACATATTTGCAGCGTAATGTTTTGTATGAGCAGAGGTTATGGGGTTATAACTTATCTTTTCTAAACTTACCCTCGCTCAAGTACCGAAGTCGAAAATAGAGATTTCATCCAGACTTTTAATACAAGAGAGGAGGAGGGGGGAAACCATTGGGCCCATGCCTATTAAAATAACAAAAAAGAGGGGGGGACCATTGGGCCCATGCCTATTAAAATAACACAAGGGAATGGGGGGGGGGACCATTGGGCCCATGCCTATTAAAATAACACAAGAGAGGGGGGGGACCATTGGACCCATGCCTATTAAATTAACAAAAGAGAGGGGGGACCATTGGGCCCATGCCTATTAAAATAAAACACGAGAGGGAGGGGGGGACCATTGGGCCCATGCCTATTAAATTAACAAAAGAGAGGGGGGGGACCATTGGGCCCATGCCTATTAAATTAACAAAAGAGAGGGGGGACCATTGGGCCCATGCCTATTAAAATAACACAAGAGAGGGGGGGGACCATTGGGCCCATGCCTATTAAAATAACAAAAGAGAGAGAGGGGGGGAGACCATTGGGCCCATGCCTATGAAAATAACACAAGAGAATGGGGGGGACCATTGGGCCCATGCCTATTAAATAACAAAAGAGAGGGGGGCCCATTGGGCCCATGCCTATTAAAATAACATTAGAGAGAGAGAGAGAGGGAGGGCCCATTGGGCCCATGCCTATTAAAATAACACAAGCGATGGGGGGACCATTGGGCCCATGCCTATTAAAATAACACCAGAGAGAGGGTGGACCATTGGGCCCATGCCTATTAAAATAACACAAGCGAGGGGTGACCATTGGGCCCATGCCTATTAAAATAACACAAGAGAGGGGGGGACCTATGGTCCCATGCCTATTAAGATAACACCAGAGAGAGGGGGGACCATTGGGCCCATGCCTATTAAAATAACACAAGAGAGGGGGGGGGACCATTGGGCCCAGGCCTATTAAAATAACACCAGAGAGAGAGAGAGGGGGGAGACCATTGGGCTCATGCCTATTAAAATAACACAAGAGAGGGGAGGGGGGGGGACCATTGGGCCCATGCCTATTAAAATAAGAAAAGAGAGGGGGGACCATTGGGCCCATGCCTATTAAAATAACATCAGAGAGAGAGAGAGAGAGAGAGGGGGGGGGGACCATTGGGCCCATGCCTATTAAAATAACACAAGAGAGGGGGGGGACCATTGGGCCCATGCCTATTAAAATAACACCAGAGAGAGGGGGGACCATTGGGCCCATGCCTATTAAAATAACACAAGAGAGGAGGGGGGGGACCATTGGGCCCATGCCTATTAAAATAACACAAGAGAGGGGGGGGACCATTGGGCCCATGCCTATTAAAATAACACAAGAGAGGGGGGGACCATTGGGCCCATGCCTATTAAAATAACACAAGAGAGGAGGGGGGACCATTGGGCCCATGCCTATTAAAATAACACAAGAGAGGGGGGGGGGACCATTGGGCCCATGCCTATTAAAATAACAAGAGAGAGAGAGAGGGGGGGGGGACCATTGGGCCCATGCCTATTAAAATAACACAAGAGAGGGAGGGGGGACCATTGGGCCCATGCCTATTAAAATAACACAAGAGAGGAGAGGGGGGACCATTGGGCCCATGCCTATTAAAATAACAAAGAGAGAGGGGGGGGGCCCATTGGGCCCATGCCTATTAAAATAACACAAGAGATGGGAGGGGGGACCATTGGGCCCATGCCTATTAAAATAACACAAGAGAATGGGGGGGACCATTGGGCCCATGCCTATTAAAATAACAATAGAGAGGGGGGACCATTGGGCCCATGCCTATTAAAATTACATCAGAGAGAGAGAGAGAGAGAGAGAGAGAGAGAGGGGGACCATTGGGCCCATGCCTATTAAAATAACACAAGCGAGGGGGGGGGGACCATTGGGCCCATGCCTATTAAAATAACACCAGTGAGAGAGGGGAACATTGGTCCCATGCCTATTAAAATAACACAAGCGAGGGGGGGACATTGGGCCCATGCCTTTTAAAATAACACAAGTGAGGGGGGAACATTGGGCCCATGCCTATTAAAATAACACAAGCGAGGTGGGGCCCATTGGGCCCATGCCTATTAAAATAACACAACCGAGGGGGGGGGGAGACCATTGGGCCCATGCCTATTAAAATAACACCAGAGAGAGGGGGGCCCATTGGGCCCATGCCTATTAAAATAACACAAGAGAGGGGGGGGGACCATTGGGCCCAGGCCTATTATAATAACACCAGAGAGAGAGGGGGAGAGACCATTGGGCCCATGCCTATTAAAATCTCTCTCTCTATTTCTCTCTCTCTCTCCCTCTTATCCTTCCTCCCTCTCTCTGTTTCTTTCTCTCGGTGTCTCTGTCTTTCTCTCTCTCTCTCTCTCTCTCTCTCTCTCTCTCTCTCTCTCTCTCTCTCTCTCTCTCTCTCTCTCTCTCTCTCTCTCTCTCTCTCTCTCTCTCTCATGATGGTTGCCCATCAGTTGCTCTATTGTGTCTTAATTAGAGAGATGCTTGAAATGAGGACCAAGGGTGTCGCATTGTGTGTGGGCGGTAAAATTAGTACCCCCTGGAGACATCCGCTCTTGGAGGGAAGTCTCCGTCATCACATGGGATTGGTGATAAGATAACGAACGCCCTGGCCCTCGCCCTAAACTTACCTTCGCTCAAGTACCAAAGTCGAAGATAGAGATAGAGAGCATGGGCCCAATGGTCCCCCCTCGCTTTTGTTATTTTAATAGGCATGGGCCCAATGGTCCCCCCCCCTCCCCTCTCTTGTGTTATTTTAATAGGCATGGGCCCAATGGTCTCCCCCCCTCTCTCTCTGGTGTTATTTTAATAGGCCTGGGCCCAATGGTCCCCCCCCCCTCTCTTGTGTTATTTTAATAGGCATGGGCCCAATGGTCCCCCCTCTCTCTGGTGTTATTTTAATAGGCATGGGCCCAATGGTCCCCCCTCTCTTGTGTTATTTTAATAGGCATGGGCCCAATGGTCCCCCCCCTCCCCCGCTTGTGTTATTTTAATATGCATGGGCCCAATGGGCCCCCCTCGCTTGTGTTATTTTAATAGGCATGGGCCCAATGGTCCCCCCTCTCTTGTGTTATTTTAATAGGCATGGGCCCAATGGTCCCCCCTCTCTTGTGTTATTTTAATAGGCATGGGCCCAATGGTCCCCCCCCCCCTCGCTTGTGTTATTTTAATAGGCATGGGCCCAATGGTCCCCCCTCACTTGTGTTATTTTAATAGGCATGGGCCCAATGGTCCCCCCTCTCTCTGGTGTTATTTTAATAGGCATGGGCCCAATGGTCCCCCCCCCTCTCTCTCTGTGTTATTTTAATAGGCATGGGCCCAATGGTCCCCCCTCTCTTTTGTTATTTTAATAGGCATGGGCCCAATGGTCCCCCCCTCTCTCTTGTGTTATTTTAATAGGCATGGGCCCAATGGTCCCCCCTCTCTTGTGTTATTTTAATAGGCATGGGCCCAATGGTCCCCCCTCTCTCTCTTGTGTTATTTTAATAGGCATGGGCCCAATGGTCCCCCTCCCCTCTCTTGTGTTATTTTAATAGGCATGGGCCCAATGGTCCCCCCCCCTCTCTCTCTGTGTTATTTTAATAGGCATGGGCCCAATGGTCCCCCCCCTCTCTTGTGTTATTTTAATAGGCATGGGCCCAATGGTCCCCCCTCTCTCTGGTGTTATTTTAATAGGCATGGGCCCAATGGTCCCCCCCCTCTCTTGTGTTATTTTAATAGGCATGAGCCCAATGGTCCCCCCCCCCCTCCTCTCTTGTGTTATTTTAATAGGCATGGGCCCAATGGTCCCCCCTCTCTCTGGTGTTATTTTAATAGGCATGGGCCCAATGGTCCCCCCCCCTCTCTTGTGTTATTTTAATAGGCATGGGCCCAATGGTCCCCCCCCTCTCTCTCTGGTGTTATTTTAATAGGCATGGGCCCAATGGTCCCCCCCTCTCTTGTGTTATTTTAATAGGCATGGGCCCAATGGTCCCCCCCCTCTCTCTTGTGTTATTTTAATAGGCATGGGCCCAATGGTCCCCCCCTCTCTTGTGTTATTTTAATAGGCATGGGCCCAATGGTCCCCCCCTCTCTCTGGTGTTATTTTAATAGGCATGGGCCCAATGGTCCCCCCCTCTCTTGTGTTATTTTAATAGGCATGGGCCCAATGGTCCCCCCCTCTCTTGTGTTATTTTAATAGGCATGGGCCCAATGGTCCCCCCCCTCTCTTGTGTTATTTTAATAGGCATGGGCCCAATGGCCCCCCCCTCTCTTGTGTTATTTTAATAGGCATGGGCCCAATGGTCCCCCCCCCCTCTCTTGTGTTATTTTAATAGGCATGGGCCCAATGGTCCCCCCCATCTCTCTTGTGTTATTTTAATAGGCATAGGCATGGGCCCAATGGTCCCCCCCTCTCTTGTGTTATTTTAATAGGCATGGGCCCAATGGTCCCCCCATTCTTTTGTTATTTTAATAGGCATGGGCTCAATGGTCCCCCCTCTCTCTGATGTTATCTTAATAGGTATGGGCCCAATGGTCCCCCCTCTCTTTTTTTTAATAGGCATGGGCCCAATGTTCCCCCCCCCTCTCTGGTGTTATTTTAATAGGCATGGACCCAATGGTTCCCCCACCCCCTCTCTCTGGTGTTATTTTAAGGCATGGGCCCAATGGTCCCCCCTCTCTTTTTTATTTTAATAGGCATGGGCCCAATGGTCCCCCCTCCCTCTGGTGTTTTTTTAATAGGCATGGGCCCAATGGTCCCCATCCCCTCTCTTGTGTTATTTTAATAGGCATGGCCCAATGGTCCCCCCTTTCTTTTGTTATTTTAATAGGCATGGGCCCAATGGGCCCCCTCCCTCTCTTGTGTTATTTTAATAGGCATGGGCCCAATGGTCCCCCCCTCCCACCATCTCTTTTGTTATTTTATTAGGCATGGGCCCCC
>JAWQFJ010000719.1:12500-55346 GCA_034096865.1 Theodoxus fluviatilis | reverse complement strand
ACTGAATGCCACGGAGGAGTGGATGAATGGATGGCTGGATAAATATCAAGTGTGTTTGTGGATGTTTGAAGTACAAACAGCGAGACGCGAGGACCCACGGACGGATAAACGGACGTACAGTAAACAGACCGATGGACAGACAGCACTTATCATCCCACAAAACTCTATATGACCGCAATGAGACATGTCATTTACCTTTGAGATTGTGTTACTTATTATCAACACCCGTGATTGGGAAGCAAGTTTTAAAACACAAGCAGTCAATTACATTTAGCAATGTGATACAATAATTCAACTACAATGTTACACTAAATCATTCCTCTTAACTCATCCCGGCAACATCGGTTTACGAATTTGATTATGAGAGCGCTGGGGGATATATTTCCATGAGATGTGAGATCATGTTCTTGGGTTACTTCAGCCTGCAAGTTCAATGGAAGAACATACAACGACGGCGAAACCTTCAGTCCCAATGGCGACCCTTGCGACACGTGTACCTGTGTGGTAAGTACAGATGTGTACCTGTGTGGTAAGTACAGATGTGTACCTGTGTGGTAAGTACAGATGTGTACCTGTGTGGTAAGTACAGATGTGTACCTGTGTGGTAAGTAACAGATGACATGTGTACCTGGGTGGTAAGTACAGATGTGTACCTGGGTGGTAAGTACAGATGTGTACCTGGGTGGTAAGTACAGATGTGTACCTGTGTGGTAAGTAACAGATGACATGTGTACCTGGGTGGTAAGTACAGATGTGTACCTGGGTGGTAAGTACAGATGTGTACCTGGGTGGTAAGTACAGATGTGTACCTGTGTGGTAAGTAACAGATGACATATGTACCTGGGTGGTAAGTACAGATGTGTACCTGGGTGGTAAGTAACACACGTGTACCTGGGTGGTAAGTAACACACGTGTACCTGTGTTGTGAGTAGCACACGTGTACCTGTGTGGTAAGTAACACGCGTGTACCTGCGTGATAAGTAACACACGTGTACATGTGTGGTAAGTAACACACCCATACCTGTGTGGTAAGTAACACGCGTACATGTGTGGTAAGTAACACGCGTACATGTGTGGTAAGTAACACGCGTACATGTGTGGTAAGTAACACACGTGTACATGTGTGGAAAGTAACACACCTGTACCTGTGTGGTAAGTAACACGTGTACCTGTATGGTAAGTAACACACGTGCACCTGCGTGGTAAGTAACACACGTGTACATGTGTGGTAAGTAACACGCGTGCACCTGAGTGGTAAGTAACACACGTGTACCTGTGTGGTAAGTAACACACATATACATGTGTGGTAAGTAATACACACGTACCTGCGTGGTGAGTAACACACGTGTACCTGTGTGGTGAGTAACACACGTGTACCTGCGTGGTAAGTAACACACATGTACATGTGTGGTAAGGAATACACACGTACCTGTGTGGTAAGTAACACACGTGTACCTGTGTGGTGAGTAACACACGTGTACCTGGGTGGTGAGTAACACACGTGTACCTGGGTGGTAGGTAACACACGTGTACCTGTGTGGTAAGTAACACGTGTACCTGTGTGGTAAGTAACACGCGTGTACCTGTGTGGTAAGTAACACACGTGTACCTGTGGGGCAGGTAACACACGTGAACATGTGTGGTAAGTAACACATGCGCACCTGTGTGGTAAGTAACACGCGTGTACCTGTGTGGTAAGTAACACACGTGTACCTGTGGGGCAGGTAACACACGTGAACATGTGTGGTAAGTAACACATGCGCACCTGTGTGGTAAGTAACACGCGTGTACCTGTGTGGTAAGTAACACACGTGTACCTGTGGGGCAGGTAACACACGTGAACATGTGTGGTAAGTAACGCACGCGCACCTGCGTGGTAAGTAACACGCGTGTACCTGTGTGGTAAGACTCGCGTTTACCTGTGTGGTAAGTAACACACGTGTATCTGTGTGGTAAGTAACACACGTGTACATGTGTGGTAACATGTTACTCTAAGTGCTGTTGAATTTACGCATTTGTCGAACGTGCAGTATGATAATCCCAAAAAGGAGAATGCTCAATCCCTCTAGGAAGAAACCATGACTAGAGAGCCTTATTTCAATGTTTTGTTCGGTTGTCAGATATTGAAAAAAGATCAGAAATGACCGCTGTGTGGCCAACGTCCAAGCCTGCCTGTAGAGACACGTCTGGTGTTGCAGGACGGACAGCTGCGTTGCGTACACGAGGCGTGTCCCAGTGTGGCCAACTGTCCTCCAGAACAGCTGCTGCCTGCTGGTCCTGGCCAGTGCTGTCCGGCCTGCTCTGGCTGTAAGTCACTACCACCTTTTTGTGTTATTAGTCTGACCTCTGTCACTCTGACCCCAGTGTCAACTATGATCCCTATGACCTCTATTGTCCACTATGACCCCTGAGACCCAACTATGACTCCTATTGTCAACTATGATCCCTGTGACCCTTCTATGACTCCTATTGTCAACCATAACCCCTGTGACCTAAGTATGACGCCATTCTGTGAACCCGAGTCAGTATTGACTCTGGCACAGTTCGCAATGAATGCGTAATAGACTTGACCCTTCGCATTACAGCATTGCGCCAAAAATAGTTCGTTCTGATACTTTTTTTCTCCACTTTTACAGAAATCATTCAGATGTCAAAACTTGTTTCCATTTCAACACAAACATTTTATTTTATCGAATAAACGCTTGTTTATTGCCTCAACAAGAGTAAGTTAAGAGTTTTGTGCGAAATAGTCTTAGAACTACTTTAACGGCGTATGTCAGGGAGCAGATCGGCTATCCCACAAGCCTCTCGTGTGACCTCCATTTGCATATTTCGGACGAAAACCTTCCATCACGTGATGTCAACTGGGCTAGAGACACTTTCGCCGGTAGGCGAAGTCTCTAGTGAACTAGAATGGTATGGCCCCTGTGACTCCTACTGTCAACTATGACAGTTCTAACCCAACTATGACTCTCATTGTCAACTATGACCCTTGTGTGTCAAATATTACCATTGCGTTTCACTGACGCCAGTTTTATCATCCCTGGCCATCGTGTGTAATTTCTGATTTTTGTATCGCCTTGATCTCCGTGTACTTTTCGCAACTCCTCTGTGACCTCTGAACATTTCTTACCGTTGGTGCTATATCTCTGACCTAAGTGTGTCAACTATGACCTCTTGTTTGAAACCCTGACCTCTGTATGTCACGTCTGATCTTTGTGCATCACCTCTTATCCTCGTGACACTGTCACTGGACTCGTATGTCACTGATTGCTGTGTCCCATCTGACTCGACTCTTTGTGCAAACTTTGACCCCAGTGTGTCACCTTTGAACTTTCAGTTTGGCAATGCAGGATGCACTTGTTCGGATTTCTTGGTTTCTTTGTTTTTCGTGTTTGTTCTGCTTTTCAAAAAAAAAAATTTGCGCTTCTCTCGCTTCAGAGTTCTTCCTTCTAGGCATCCACAAACACATTGTTTTTTGTCCGCTTATCTTCCATCCACCTACATGTATCTGCATACCCATTCATTGATTCAATCCATCCATCCATCCATCCATCTGTCCGTCTGTCCGATCCATCAGTGCGTCACGTCCTTGTGTACGTCCATCATCCATCCATCCATCATCCATCCATCATCCATCCATCCATCCATCCATCCATCCATCCATCCATCCATCCATCCATCCATCCATCCATCCATCCATCCATCCATCCATCCATCCATCCATCCATCCATCCATCATCCATCCATCCATCCATCCATCATCCATCCATCCATCCATCCATCCATCCATCATCCATCCATCCATCCATCCATCCATCATCCATCCATCATCCATCCATCCATCCATCGTCCATCCATCCATCCATGCATCCATCCATCCGTCCGTCCGTCCATCCATCCATCCGTCCATCCATCCATCCGTCCATCCGTCCGTCCATCCATCCATCCATCCATCCATCCGTCCGTCCGTCCGTCCATCCATCCATCCATCCATCCGTCGTCCATCCATCCATCGTCCATCCATCCATCCATTAATTCTTCCACTCACCGTTCATGTTCCCACTTGCCTATCCAACCACTCGTGCTGCATCCATCCATCTTCCTATTCATCTCTCTCTGTGCCTGCTCTCTCTCTCTCTCTCGTTCTCTCTCTCTCTCTCTCTTCTCTCTCTCTCTCTCTCTGCTCTCTTTCTCTCTCTCTCTCTCTCTCTCTCTCTCTCTCTCAATATCTTACTTTTCTCCATCATGACGGTGTACATTTCAGTCGGCACAAACTGCACCAGAGCCAACATGGGCGAGACTTTCGACCTCAACGTGACCCTTGTCTGGTTCTGCCAGATGCAAAGTGAGATACAGTTGTCCTTTGTAACATTGAACATTTCGCTTTATCTTAATTTCATACAACTCTGATGACCTCGCAGATCTGCCTAGGAACTGAAGACACGATGTTTAAAGGAAAATTGCTAAGTTAAGGGTGTTTTCGATTCAAAATTCAATAATATTTTCACGAATTAACAAGTATACTTGAAAATACCGACTGCTGAGAAACATAGTGGTATGTCTAACGCTTTCCGATCAACTGAAACCGAGACGCTTGCACACTGCGTCCCACTTTGAGCGTAGTGCGTCACACTAGCAAAACACGCTACGTCACATAATTAAAGTCACGTGACCTCTCGTTCTTCGCCCTAAGCAAGCTCACAAATCGGCTTCAATCACAAAGTTTTACTTTTCTATTAAAAAAAAAAATTCCCAACAAGATGTGCAGTCTGAACATATATTCATAGCTTCTGGATATAATGTGCTCATTTCCTTTACGAAATTGAGACCAGAGTGAAGACATTTTGGATATATCATAGTTTCAGTTGTGTTGGCCATGGATGGGTGGATGGATGGATGGGATGGATGGATGGGTGGGTGGGTGGATGGATGGAGTGAAGGATGGCAGGGAGGATGGATGGGTGGTGCGTGGATGGATGGATGGTGGATGGGGGGTGGCGTGGGTGGATGGGAAGGATGGATGGATGGATGGATGGGGATGGCATGGGTGGGTGGATATATGGATGAGTTCAAGTGCCTAACAGCTTTGCAGGTTTTCGAAGGCCTCAGCTTTTCATATATTTAAATGATGGTTTTCAACCATGGTGACAGTGTCATATTAGTCTGAAAGGAGAATGCCATCGTGGACTTCATTGTTGGCTGTGTGGAGATGCACGTTGTGAAAGTGAGCACGTGTTTAACATCTGCCAGGAGGACTTCCACTGGGCGTGCATGAAGGACCCGTGCCCCCCTCTATACACCTGCCCCCCTCCGTACAGTTCACGACCCCTGGCCAGTGCTGCCCCAGTGTCCAGGTAAGAGTTGTCCTCCTGCTGTATGTGAAGTCATTTTATTCTGATTATTTACTGTTCAGTTGTAGTCTTTTTGACTGCATTTCGCTCACTCGGCACGATTTTGTTTTTTCTTTGTTTTTACGACTTCTGTCGTCTATATTATATTATTGGTTCGTCATCTTTGTTTATCAGTCACATGCAGTTAATTTTTTTCATCGATTTACGTGAAAAATTTAGTCCTGTCATTTCAATTATTGAAAATGTTCTTCAAGAAATGCTGTGCTGACAATCCATTTCCTTTGCTTTTATGTTCAGCGCTAAGTATAAATCAAAGAATAAGAAGGGAGGAACAAATTCTATCAGCGCCAATTTGCATTTAGTGGCTTGGTTTGAAAGCGATTTCAGTGGAAAAGTAACCTGCCTCAAGATTTCCCTAAAAACTTAAAAGCAAACCACGCAAGCGGAACATTCTGTGTGCGGGGGATGGGCATTGTGGCGTGCCCCCCAGTGTGTACATGTATCTGGTCACTTCTGATGGCTCACGACGTTCTGCTGACAGTGTGCGACGGACAGCACGGAGGGACAGTGGTACCACCAAGGGAGGGAGACAGCTGGAGGGCAGTTGGATTGAACCCCTGTGTACTCCTGTGCACTGCCCAGGTAGACCTCGTGTTCCAGTCCGTCCCCCCCCCGTCACGCGGCTCATCTCTTTGCCCCCTCCCCCGTATCTCTCTGTCTCTCTCTCCTCTTTATCACTTCTGTTCTCTCTCTTTATGCTCGCCTCTCTCTTTGTCCTCTCTCTCTGTCTCTCTCTCTCATCTGTCTCTCTCTGCTCTCTCATGTACTCTCCTCCTCGTCTCTCTCTGTCTCTCTCTGTCTCTGTCCCTCTCTGATGTTCTCTCTCTGTTCTCTTTCTCTCTCTCTACTCACTCTCACTTTTGTTGTTTCTCTTTGCTTCTCTTGTGCGCTGTCTTTGTATGTCCGTCGGTCCGTCCCCCCCCCTCTCTCTCTCTCATTCTTCTCTCTCTCTCGCATCCTCTCTCTCTCTCTCTCTCTCTCTCTCCATACTCATGCGCACACAGGGACACATACACGCACCACAAACACATTGCGCACCACACATTCAATAGCTAAACTTCAGTTAGTGAGACGAACATACACCTACCAGGACCTTTCTGTGCGTACCGATTTTTTTTCATCTTCAAGCTTTAATCTTTTTAGTTCTCTGAAGCTTTAAAGATCAGTTTGTACAACTTGCGTCGTCTACACATAATTAACAAAACGTGTATGTTACGAGATTGTATGATTATTTAATCGTTGGGTCGTGAGCCACAATAAGAATCAATCAATAATCTCCAGTCTCTGTTGATAGTGCCACAGCCTTCATTCCTTTGGGTTCTATGACGTACCGGCTTCCGCCTATCTCCCAATTTACTTTTCTGTTCGACGTACCAGTGATGGCGCTTTTTTTCTTATTCACAGGAGAATTGTGACATACTTTCAATTTAATATTTATATCGGATCATATCTACAGTCTGAGGTATTCATGAGATCAAAAATATTTTCACCCCCCCTTTTTTAAAATATAATATACGCCAAAGCCGCTCGATGTCCCTCTGCTCAGCTGGAAACCTGGCTGCTGGGCTTTTAGCCCTGCTCCAGTAGCTCAGCCAGGAGCAGCCCCAAGGCAGCCAAGCAGCACACAATCGGGGGATCAGCACGAGTTGTATCAACACACAGCGTCCCGGGGCTCTCTGACCCTACTTTCCATTACTTGTACTGCATACTGCAGGAGAGCGCCCCGGGACGCGCTCTGACTACTTCCATTACTTGTAATGATAATGCAGGTGAGCGCCCCGGAGCGACTCTGTATCCATACTTTCCATTACTTGTAATGCATAATGCAAGAGAGCGTCCAGGAGCGCTCGGACCTACTTTCCAGTACTTGAATGCATAATGAGGGAGAGCGCCCGGAGCATTAGGACCTACTTTCCATATTGTAATGCATAATGCAGGAGAGCGTCCCGGAGCGTCTGACTATTTCCATTACTTGTTAAATGCATAATGCAGGAGATGCGCCCCGGAGCGCTCTGGACCTACGTTCCATTACTTGTAATGCATAAGCAGGAGAGCGCACCGGAGCGTCGAGACCTACTTCTTTACCTTCATGCTTAATGCGGTATCAGCGCCCTTGAGGACCGGCCTTCACAAACACGCGACAGGGAATAGGTCAGATCATTCAGACCCAACCTTGCCTTCACCCTTCAGAATGTGGATGGACGTATAGGCGTATCAGTGCTAAAGCTCCACTTCTATCATGCTTCTCTAGCGTTCAGACGTTCTTAGCCCTGATGAGCCCGTTGCCATGTTCCAGGGACGACGAGATCTGCCCCGGTGACCAGGGGAGGAGTGTCCGGTCCTGGACTGCGGCAGCATGAGGACCTGGTCTCGGCGGCCAGGGGAGTAGCTGCAGGCAGTGCACACGCCCATGCCTCTGGGGGATGCCTCGTACCCGTGCATCGACCACAAAGGTGGGGATCAAGTGCTGGTCAAGGAGTGTCGGTAGAGGGTGCACCTGCGGGGCGATGGTGTGTGTATTGGTTAGGGGTCGAGGTGGTGGTAGAGGAGGAGCGAGAAGGGAGAAAGAGGGTAAGCAAGGAGGCTTTGGGCCGAACATTGCAAGGTCTATTATGTTAGAGTTTTCATGTGATATTTTGGTTGGGTGTGTACTGGAGCTTAGGTACAAAACGGGGTTATGTTGGATGTTCCCCCCCCCCCAGTTGAAAGGGCGAGGTTTACACAAATGGGGGGTACACAGGTTTCTATGAGATTCTATTCTAGTGTTGTTTTTTTTGTACGATAATGGACTTTTATTTGTTTTCAATTCGATCTTACTTTTTTGTTAAATTCCCTGTCTGACGCACGGAGTAAGCGTCTGAGCTGATGGTGGTAGTGGTGGTGGGGGGGTGCAAAAAAAAAACCGGTAAGAGACAAAGAGGAGGAGAACGAGAACAAGGGGAAGAACACAAGAGAAAGAAGGAGACAAAGTTAAGAAGAAAGAGACAGAAAGGCGAGGAGATGAGAGAAATACTAGAAAAAGAGGAAGAAAACAAGACACAAGAACAAGGAGATAGACATAGCACACAAGAATAAATAATACGGAGAAAAAAAAACAAAACAGAAAACAAGAGAATTCAAAGGAAAAAAGAGAATGTATAGGTTTTAGACCAAGTTGAGAGAAAAAGAAGAGAAGAAACTAGTAAGAGAGCAGTAGAAGAAAAAGAAAGAGAAAGAGAGAACACATAAAGAAAAAAGAAAAGAAAAGAGGAGAGAAATTCAATAAAGGGGGGGGGGAGGGATAAATAAAAATACAAAGCAGAGAGTAGCAAAGAAAAAGGACGGACAAAAAAAAAGGAAAAAAGAAAAGAGTAGAAAACAGAGAAAGAAAGGAAAATAAAAACAGTAAGAAGAAAGAAAAACCTACGCAAAGAGGAGAGACAAGAGAGGAAAAGAAGAAAAAGAAAGAGAGTATGGATATAAGAAAAAAAAGAAACACTAGAAAAAGACTTAAAGAAGAAGAACGAGAAGAAGGAAAGAAGACTCCCATATGTAAAGGAGAGAAGAAAAAAGAAAGAATAAAGACCAAAGGAGAGAGGAAGAAAAAAGAAAGGAAAAAGAAGAACAAAAAACAATAGAACAGAAGAAGAGAGAGAGAAGAATTAAGAGCAAATAGGTAAGAGAAGAAACCGAGAGAAGAAGATAGAAAGCCTACAAAAATCGGAGAAAAGAGAGTAGCTAGACCGAAAAAAAAGAGAAGAAAAAAGTGAAGCATGCAAGAGTAAATAAAAGAAGGAGGAGATCAGAAAAAGAAAAGAAGAATGAAGAGAGAAAAAAAATAAGTAAATAGAACTAGAGCAGCAAGAGGACCAAAAAAGCAGAGGAAGAAAAAGAAAAGAGAGAAGGAAACGAGAGAAAGAAACAAGTAAGAAGACAAGGAAAAGAGGAAGGAAAAGACATAAGAAGAGAGAACCCCAGGAAAGATAGAAAGTGAAAAAAAACATGGAATCGACGAAAGGAGGTGAAGAAGAAAAGAAAGTTCACGAGATGAGAGAAGGAATAAGAAGGAGCAAACCGAAAAAAGAAAGATAAAACCAACAGAAGAAACAAAAGAGAGGAGAAGCAGAAAGAGGGAAAGAGAGAGAGAACTAAGAAAAAGCGAATGATAGTAACAGGAGGAAGACTACGAGAAACAAGAAAAGAGGGAGGGAGAAACGACGATAAGAAGAAGGAAAAAAACACAGAGGAACAAAGAAAAAAAAGCAGAACAAGAAACAAAAGAGAGAACAGAATAATGAAGATAGAGGAGTGCAAGCGAGTAACAGTGTGAGAGAAGATAAAGAGACAGCCAGAGGAAAAGGAAAGAGAGAGAGGGACAGATCAACAAGGAAAGACGCCACAGAGAGGAGGAGCAGAAGATAGTGGTGAGTGATGATGGTAGTGGTGTGATGGTAAACAGGAGGGAATGGTTGCGATCGGTAGATGATGGCAATGGTGGAGTTGTGATAATGGAAGTGATAGTATTGTTAGTGATGGAGGTGGTGGTAGTTGAGGAAGAGATAGTTGTGAGTGGTGTGTAATGGTGAGATGGTGACGAGGAGAGAGTGGTGGTGGTCGGTGGTTGGTGGCAATCATAGAGTTGTGATGGTGCTATTGGTGGTGGTGGAAGTGATAATCGTAGTATTGTTAGTGGTGGAGATGGTGGTAGATGAGGAAGAGGTACTGGTGAGTGATGCGTAATGGTGGGATGGTGACGAGGAGAGATTGGTGGTGATTGGAGGATGGTGGCAATGGTAGAGTTGTGGTGGTGGTATTGGTGGTGGTGGTGGAAGTGGTAGTCGTAGTATTGTTAGTGGTGGAGATGGTTGTAGTTGAGGAAGAGATAGTGATGAGTGATGCGTAATGGCGGGATGGTGGCGAGGAGAGATTGGTGGTGATTGGAGGGTGGTGGCAATGGTAGAGTTGTGGTGGTGGTGGTGGTGGTGGTGGTGGTGGTGGTGGAAGTGGTAGTCGTAGTATTGTTAGTGATGGAGATGGCTGTAGTTGAGGAAGAGATAGTGGTGAGCGATGCGTAATGGTGGGATGGTGGCGAGGAGAGAGTGGTGGTGATTGGAGGGTGGTGGCAATGGTAGAGTTGTGATGGTGGTATTGGTGGTGGTGGTGGTGGTGGTGGTGGTGGTGGAAGTGGCAGTCGTAGTATTGTTAGTGGTGGAGATGGTGGTAGTTGAGGAAGAGGTAGTGGTGGGTGATGCGTAATGGCGGGATGGTGGCGAGGAGAGATTGGTGGTGATTGGAGGGTGGTGGCAATGGTAGAGTTGTGGTGGTGGTGGTGGTGGTGGTGGTGGTGGTGGTGGAGCTGGTATGTGGGTTTTGGTGGCGATGATGATATTCATGGCGGTGATGATGGTAATGGTGATATTCATGGCGGTGATGATGGTAATGGTGATATTCATGGCGGTGATGATGGTAATGGTGATATTCATGGCGGTGATGATGGTAATGGTGATATTCATGGCGGTGATGATGGTAATGGTGATATTCATGGCGGTGATGATGGTAATGGTGATATTCATGGCGGTGATGATGGTAATGGTGATATTCATGGCGGTGATGATGGTAATGGTGATATTCATGGCGGTGATGATGGTAATGGTGATATTCATGGCGGTGATGATGGTAATGGTGATATTCATGGCGGTGATGATGGTAATGGTGATATTCATGGCGGTGATGATGGTAATGGTGATATTGGTTTATGATGATGATGGGCACTGGTGGTATTCGGGGATGATGATATGCTCTGATCCTACAAAGTAAACAGGAGCCAATGGCGTGAACACACTTGCTCCATGGACGACATTTTCCCTCACAATCTAGTTCATTAACCAAAATTTCCTTTGTTTAAAACTCATTACTTGCAGTGTCACCGTTACAACTATAAGTTGTTTCATCAGACGTAGGCACGTATGCATTTTCTTCATCTGCTTCTTCATGTGGAAATGCCCATGCTTACTTGCTGCAGCCTGGGGCGCAGTGGGTGGTGGACGAGTGCACGCGCTGCGCCTGTGTGGGGGGAGAGGTGCGATGCTCCATACAGAGATGCGACTTGGCCGAGTGCGGGCCTGACGAGACTCTCTCCACCTCCCCTGGTGCCTGCTGCCCCGTCTGTGTCAAGCGTGAGTAGCCTCCCCTAGTTGCCTCTTTATTTCCTGGAGTCTGTCTGTCCCCGTCTGTCTCTATCCCCAGTGATATTTAACATGTGTTGAAGAAAATTTTCGGAGGGTAAACACTGAACCTAGTCATTGACAAAGACATTTTGTTGGTAGTCCGATGGTAGCCATGCATAGATCTGCAAATTGAGTAATTATTACAGGAGCCGCAAAAAGGTGTTGTCGTCCGCTCACTTCGACAGACATCTAAGTCTTCTTTTTGGATAAATTTGAGATTGTCCATTAGTAGTTGAATGAAGATGTTAACAGCAGACTCGTAATAGACAGATGTGAGGGGTTTAAGCGGGAAATCCGAAACTGGCCAGGTTTTGTAGAAATACGGTTAGCGCTGGACAGCAACGATTTGCTGCGTGTTCCACGAAAGGAAATAGCTGCCTAATTCAAACCACACAAGGGATGTGTGATTACTGAATATATTTGCTCACGTTTTGAAATAAAGCAGAAATAGCTGCGTGTTCAAATGGAATGAGTGTATTTGATTTGGGTCTTTGAGAATAACTTGTTTCACTGGATGGAAAAGATGAAAGATATGACTATGCTTTTCATAAAATATATCAACTTTAAGTTTCATTTTCGGAAATGGTTGCCTGTTCAGAAATGGAAACGACTCGTTATTCCAGCGAGGAAAATGGCTGCACAGCATATTTGAGGAAATTGCTGTGCAAGTCACTAGAAAAATGTCCTGAATGTTCCATGAAAAAAAGCGTCTCCTTGTTGCAGAGCCGGGCACATGCCTAGTGTTTGGGGACCCCCACTACCGCACCTTTGACGGTACACTGCTGCACTTCCAGGGCAGCTGTCAGTACATCATGGCCAAGGACTGTGAGAACGACACCTTTGAGTGAGTGCAGTCTTCACTCTGACGTCTCACAACCCACTCCATCAATGCCTTGATCTTCTCTGTGTTTCACGTGGCACTGGAACCAATGTGTTGCCGTGCACTGGATACTGTGTTTTCCAGCACATCAACGGATGTGCAGCCAATGATTGGATTCAGCAGATTTGTAGCAGCCTAAAGAACACGTGACCAGAGGCGGGTTCAGAGATGAGTGCTCATGGCGAACGCCTTCATGGACAGGTTCATGTAGGAGAAAAACTTTAGAGTTAGCAAGCCCTCGCCGCAAGAGCTAATCTCAGAATATTTCTAAGTACCTCTGGAAACAAAGCATGCCTCTGGTTTTGCGAGAGGTTGGCGTATGATACGTTGGGATTGCTTCGTTACTAAGAAACCCGCCTCAGTAATATCGCGGTGTTTGCCTGAAGAAACCCGCCTCAGTAATATCGCAGTGTTTGCCTGAAGAAACCCGCCTCAGTAATATCGCAGTGTTTGCCTGAAGAAACCCGCCTCAGTAATATCGCAGTGTTTGCCTGAAGAAACCCGCCTCAGTAATATCGCGGTGTTTGTCTGAAGCACTAGAAAAGAAGTGCTTCGAGCAACGAGACCGACAATGAATAAACATGATGGAGACTGTGAATGTGTACATATGCAGTATGGAGGTGTGACACAAGAGGTGTGTGACCCTCGCATACGCTATACTCTGATTGATTATGACCCTGAGTACGTGACTGTTATTATGACTGTAACTGGTTGTGGCATTGTAGTTGTAAAGGTGAAGCAATGTCTATGGCAGTGTGACTGTGACCTTGTGACCGTGATAGTGCAGCTGTGACTGATTGACTGCATGACTGGACTAGACTTAGACCGAGCAACTGTGACCATTCATGTGACCTTGTGCCAATGACTCTCTGCATGCTCGTGACCCTGAATTGACCCCATGGCTGCACACAGGGTGGAGGTACAGCACGACAGACGCGGGGCCCCAGTGGACGTGTCCTGGGCTCAGAACTTCACCGTCACCATCGGCGACGTCATTGTCCACCTGCTGCAGGGCAATGTCGTCAAGGTGAGACAACTCTAGCTGAATGGTTTGCCTCCCTTTGCTTGAATGGGGAATTTATTTCGCAAGAATCCATCACCTTAGTGAGTATTGCTTTCTGATCTCTCTCCTCCGCACACACTTCTTTTCTCCTGAGCTCCCGACCTACTCTTTTCTCTCCATGATCCTCACCTGATATTCATCCCCACCCCGTGGTTTGAGACAGAATGGATCCAACATATCTCCTTAGGGTATTCGTAAAAGACCAATGACTTGGGACATTGAGGCTTGACTTGATCTTACTCATATTAGCTTAATTGATTTGTGTGATCAGTGGATTTACATAGCCTACCAAAGCTGATAGGCCGCAACACTCCATCTATCATTATTCATAAGTTTCCTCCAATTTCAGCTTCACTGTTTTATGACCTCCAGTCTAGTCAATCCACCCCACGCAACTATCTTGACACCATAAGTCTTTTTCTTATTGATTCGTACCATCGCGCATTACATTTGTAATGATATTATTTCTAACATATCAAAATACACTTAATGTGTATGAATGCTTGGTGCTGCAAGCATTCTTTTTTCTTCATATTAACCGCGTGACATGAAATATACCGCAATTTGAGATCTCAAATGTTTGTTTACAATGTATGTGCTTGTACGCTACAGGTGAACGGAGAAGTGGTACAGCTGCCCTACCTCCGAGATGCAGACATCTATCTGGAACAAAGCGGCAACTCCGTACTTCTCTCCACCAACATCGGCATGAAGGTCAGGAAAATGGCCGTGACTCGTTATTGGTCGCAGTTTTTGACACGCTTTCGCTGACGGATTCAGGTCAAAACTGTGTTTTGGTCATACGAATTTCTGCAGCACAATGTGTCCGCCAAAAGGGATAAGCATAGTCTGACTTCGGCTACGACTGGCACAGTTTCAAACTAGCAGCGTTCAACCTTGTCGCTTGTCATCTTTTATGCTATTCTGTCTAGCTAGTGCATCATTCACAGTTTGAACCTAACAAGCCAGTAGATAGCAAAGTGAATGAAGCACTGCAAAGGTGCCGAATCTTAACTAATATCTATATATATAAAACCCAAACGGTTTCGTGCCTGTGTATCTGTGTATCTAACTATCTATCTATCTATCCATCCAGTCTATGCGTTCGGCCGCCCGTGCACGGATCTCCGCGAAATTTGGCATGTTGCTCCCCGTGACTTGGTGGAGGTAGTCGTCGCGTTTTGGAAGGCGTACCTCCAACCGTTCCGGAGATATTCACTCTGGAACTTTTTAGTCATGGGACTGTTGAGGGCAAAGGGAGGCAACTCGGTTTCAATGTGTGCTTCGTGATGCACGAGGTTTTACGGGTCCGAGCTCAGCTCATCTCATCATGCGTTCATGTTTGGTGAATGTGAGGGGTGGGTGGAAAAGTATCTACGGTACGGTTATTTGGGGGGGGGGGGGGTGAGGCTAGGGAGTGGGGTGATGCCGGGGGGTGCGGTGAGACCGGGATGGGGGGGGGGGGGGGGTGAGGCCGGGGAGGGGGCGTTGGGGGTTGGAAAGTACCTACGGTACGGTTGTTTAGGGGGAGAGGGAAATGGAAAAGGTGGAGACGAGAAAAAGTGGGGACGGGAAAAGGTGGAGACGGGAAAAGGTGGAGACGGGAAAAGGTGGAGACGGGAAAAGGTGGAGACAGGAAAAGGTGGAGACGGGTAAATCATCTAGTTTAGTTATAGATAATGATATGATGACCCCATATGTAGTCATGTGCAGACGACCAAAAGAAAATGAAATACGAAAAGTCATTAAGAAATCACCACAGGATCTCCCGTTAAATAGGGGATAACATTTGTTGTGTTACAATATTTCATTATGTCAATACCATGATTCAACTCTACTCAAAGAATGGTCTGTATATACTGTAGTAATTGTAACTATTTCCTTCTGAATGCTTCATGCCTCGCAGTTCATTGCCTGCATACTTTGCATGGCGCTCACTGAAAGACCATCATTTCCAAGGCCTGGGTTTCCTACAGCTGCTGTGGGACGGGGACAGCTACGCAGAGCTGACGGTGCCAGGCAGCTACAAGAGACAGCTGTGCGGACTGTGTGGCAACTTCAATGGATACCCACAGGACGACCTGAGGACTCGCTACGGACAGATCACCAACTCGCCCGCAGTATTCGGCAACACCTGGAAGGTGAGGAACCTTGCCTTCTGTTCGCACGCAAAGTCTTGAGCGTTTAGTAGAAAATGACACTGTAGAAGAGTTTCGAAATAGTAGGTGTAGCTTTGGGTAAGTGTTTGTTTTAATGTGTATAATAATTATGTGGTCATTGATGGACATATGCCAGCTGTGTTGTTTCTATTTAACATCTTGCATTGAAGTCTCAACGAAGAATGACGGATAACATATGCTAACGATATCGCATCGTAAAATGACAAACTGCTCAACACTCTAGGCTACATTTTCATGTCAAAGATGATTGTTAATAATCATTAGGTTTTAAAGTTTCGGCAGGTTTTTTTACATGTACACGCTGTTCTCGTTTGTGTTATCATCACACTTTCTTCTTCGCTTACTTTCACCAGTTCTAGGGGGTTTTTTTCGTGGTCAGTGGCCTTACGAAGCCCACAAACGCTGATAGGTCTAAAACTTCATCCATCCATTCATCCATCCATCCATCCATCCATCCATCCACCCACCCATCCACCCATCTATCCATGCACCCATCCACCATCCACCCACCCATCCATCCATCCATCCATCCATCCATCCATCCATCCATCCATCCATCCATCCATCCATCCATCCATCCATCCATCCACCCATCCACCCATCCATCCATCCACCCACCCATGCATGCATGTGACGGTAACCATGGTGACTTTGTGTTGCAGTCCACCACGCAGTACAACGAGGAGTGCGGTGACGCCCAGGACATTGACCCCTGCATCACCGCGGGCTACCGCGCCCGCAAGGCTGCTGTGGCCAAGTGCGCCATCCTCATGGTACGGCAGTCAAGGGGTTAATGTATAGACTGAATATTGTAGGGATCATGAGGGCAAGGGGGGTGGGGCTTATGTGAAGACGTGTTTCCAGTATCGTGGAACCTGTCGCAATGCTGTGAAACTCTCCTTCTTCAGTTCTTGTTCTAGCAAGAAAGAATTAACGCTCCCTTTGCAATCTTCCTTGGGTACAGCGGCTGCGTGATATTCTCTCATTCGAACGTTTTCGAGCTATCACCTAAGTATAGACCTAAAAAAATGCTGTCGTTTTTCAGACTTCGAAGTCTTAAAGTGTGTGTGTGTGTGTGTGTGTGTGTGTGTGTGTGTGTGTGTGTGTGTGTGTGTGTGTGTGTGTGTGTGTGTGTGTGTGTGTGTGTGTGTGAAAATATAAAAAATGATCTTTAATCAACACCGTGAATGTTTTCAATGTGTTTTCAATAATGAGTGTATTTGCTATAACACTTGTAATTTTGCGCTGCCTTGTCACCGACAATAAGATTACAGTTGTGTTTTTTTAATTGAACGAAGAGCTTTCCGATAATATAAAAGAGGCTGTTGGTCGATTTAGCAGTCACTATTTCGGAAATTTTTGCTGAATTTTTAAAATACACATTGGGTAAATCTTACTTCAGCTCCTATGTACCCCCCACACTGCGCCATTACAACCTGTCCTTATCTCAGGGCTCGGACTTCACGCGGTGCCACAGAGTTGTCTCCCCTGAGCCGTTCCTGTCGTCGTGCGTGTACGACCTGTGTGTGTGTGTGGACGAGCCCCAGTGTCTGTGCAGCATCCTGGCATCGTACGCACACGAGTGTGCCAAGTCAGGGGTCAGGGTGCAGTGGCGCAAAGCAGGCCTCTGTGGTAAGTGTGTGTGTGTGTGGGATTGGGGAGTGTGGTGGAGGGGGGGGTGGGGGTGGGGGGAGTGTGGTGGGGGGGGGGTGATGGGTGGGGGGATGTAGGGGGAAGGGGGAGTGTGGTGTGGGTGGGGGAATGTGGTGTGTGTGGGGGTGGGCTGTGGGGGTGGGGATATGTGTGTGGGGGGATGTGTGTGCGTGGGGGTGGGCTGTGGCGGTGGGGGTGGGTATGAGGGTGGGTATGTATGGGTGTGTGTGGGTGGGTGGCCGGGTGGTTGTGGGTGTGTATCGGGGGATGGTATGTGAATGCGTGTACTCACATGTATGCACCCGAGTTTCAGAGTGTTTGTATGTGTACACGACAGACTTTGTGCACGCACGAGCAGGCGCGCATTATTAGGAGGTGTGCGTGTGTGCGTGCGTGCGTGCGTGTGTGTGTGTGTGTGTGTGCGTGCGTGCGTGCGTGTGTGTGTGTGTGTGTGTGTGTGTGTGGGGAAGTTGATTTATGTTGGGTTCTGTTGAGATATTCTAATCACAAACCTTCATCGAAGTCTCAACACCCTTTGAATTGAAAATCATCTAAAATTTCAGCGCACTCGGCTGAAATTCACTGTTCAGTTTTGATCATCCATTTGCCGCCCTTTGTTAAACGATCTGTGATGCAAGGATTCAGTTGAATATTTCAGACACGATCTTGAATCTATCCGTTTACTGTAACATGCATATTCTTTCCTTTTCTTTCCTGTTCACTCTGCAGCCATCGACTGTTCCGAGGAGCAGGGCTTCATGTTTGACGAGTGTGGACCGGTCTGCCCACGCACCTGCGAGAACCTGGGCACGCCTCTGGGCAACCTGACGGAGAACTGCTTCAAGCCGTGCGTGGCGGGCTGCCAGTGCCCTGCCAACAAGGTGCTGCACTCTGGACGTTGCGTTCTTCCCTCACAGTGCCCCAAGCTGGCCTCGCTGTCGCCCTAATGCACTCATGTAGCTGTCCCTCTTTTTTTTCTCTCTCTCCCACTTTCTCGCCTATGCAGATGTCTTCCTCCACCAGAAACAATTCCACCTTTCCATAGGCAGCTTCATCCCCCCCTCCCTCCCTCTCTCTCTCTCTCTCTCTCTCTCTCTCTCTCTCTCTCTCTCTCTCTCTCTCTCTCTCTCTCTATCTATCTATCTATCTCTCTCCATCTATCTATCTCTCTCTCTTCTTCCTCCACCAGAGACACTTCCACCTACCACAGGCTCTCTCTCTTTTCTCTCTCTCTCTCTCTCTCTCTCTCTCTCTCTCTCTCTCTCTCTCTCTCTCTTCATTGAATCTCGACTTTTGTCGTTGGTCGTCTGATGGTAAAGCAACGATCTTCCAGAGAAACGCCCGCATTAGGATTGCTATTCTTGGACGAATCTTGTGTTTCTTCGCGAAGCATGCACCATAGTCTGAAAACTTCTCTTGAAGTTGAAGAAGTGTTTTGCTGAATATCCCTGCCTTTGAATGACCCTTGATGGGGAAGCAGCACCCGGACATTCTCTGCGTGGAGAAGTGCTGCAGCTGGAAACACGAGACTGTAACTTATGACACTAATGAAGGAATGGTCGCAGATGTTCTGCAATATGTCGACTTCTTGCGTGGAAAGAGGAGGAAATTCACTCGGCCACTTCTGTGGAGGGAGCTGCTGTTTATGAGAGCGGATTGCAGGACTATGGGACGCATACCTTTTTTGTTCAGACTGATGGAAGAGTTATATTGAGAGCCAAGTTGTGATTCAATATCGACATAAATCATCATCCTGAAAAACGCAGGCGAAGTTTGCTCAAATATGTAATCATTGGCGTTTAGAAACGAAATCCGTTGATGGCTTCGAAATGAAAAATAAGTTTTTTTTTAATATTGTGGATGAATATATTTCTTAGAGAAAGGTAACGTTTGCTTTTCTTCCTTCTTTTCCTTATTGTTGATGAATGTATTACAAAACCAGGTTTGCATGAAGAAATTGAAAGATTACGTCAACATGTAAAGTGAACCATACTACATACATGTACGTAGTTGTAAGCTGCAACACACTGCTTGACAACTGCAGGGTGTGACCAACGACAACAAAAGAATTATCATTTTTTAACGTCCCCTGTTTTATACTGAATGATTAGAATAAGGTGGTACATGTAAATGTATACATACTTTTTCCTCGTATTGTTTGCTTTTGATTTACATGTATTACTAATATGAATTTTCCTCAACAAAGAAAAATTCATGGTTTTCGATATGAGATCTGGCATCATGAAACATCTTAAACTACTCTTTATTTGGAGTTTGCCTGTTTTTTAACATTCGTCAGGGACCTTCTGAGGAGCTGAATAATTTTTGGAGATTGCTGAATCAAGATATGAATAAATTAGCGGTCTTCATTGACAAGGAGAGACGTAGCAAAAGGGACATAACTCGCGTAACGTTATTTGCAGTGCCGCCACGGGTTATGGTTGGCAAGCGAACGCTGATGGGTCTAGTCGCATTATTTTAGGGATTTTGATATTGAAAATGAGCAGACATACCAGGGTGTTTTTCCCCCACTTCATAAATGCTTATTGTAATGTTTTGATGACCATTTAATATTTGCTGCACGAGTTCAAGTAGGTCATCCGCTGCAATCTCATCGTGTTATAGTTTACGTGTTTTAGTTCTTTGGTATTGAAACCATACAGATGACACACGTGTACAACAGCTGTGTACGAGGTTTTTCAAAAATTGAGAGTAGCTTGGCCCACAGGCCTACTGGCAATGTTACTTATATTTCATTTGTAAAATGTACTCTGTTATGAATGTGCTGCGGTGGATTTCATTCAACAATGTTTATAGTTTTCATTCTAGACTAGAAACATAGAAATAGAATAACACTCTCAGCATTCGCTGAACTGCTGATCTAGTCGATAGTTTTATATTTGCTGAAGCTATGTATACATATATTTCAAATTAGCTTGTAATATTTTGTATTCTTTGTACAATAAATGTATTCAATAAGACCCCAAACTCAACGACTACATTTCATGTTTGCTTTCGTTGTACATCGTCCGTCACGCAGTCAAATCAAAATGTAGGCCTACATGTTCTCTATGTCCTGTACAAATGAGCTTGGGTGGTGGCGAAATGTTAAAACTCATTATACTTGTATCGTGACGATGCTTCTGCGCATAGGTGCTCAGACAGATTTGAATTACAAGTAAGCCATATTGCTCCATGGAATAATGGTACATACAAAGAAACAACGGAAGGATTTTGTGTATTACATTTTAATTTCTTAGAATCAGCTAGTGGTTACAACTGAATCGACAAACTTTGCAGAAGTTTGTACAACGAGGAGCTGGTAAAACGCTTCGCAAGACAGCTCAGTATCAACGGGCGTCACGTAATGACGTCACGGTGCCTTTCTCCTCCATTTCCCCCTCACAGCTCGTCAAGGCAAGAGTGCAAAGAAACAATGTCCTCCAACAATATGCATATTAAGACTGACAAGTATTTATGTACATTGCATTAGGAAAAAAAAGTGTATCGTGGACAATACTACAGAACAAAAATAATTCAGGAATCCAGCAAAGATTCGCATGGAATATCCATCGCCCCAAACGATAACAGAACAACTGTGCGTGCTAAGTCGGAAGTAATGCGAGAAAATGAAACCCGCTCTGCTATCACATTCGTAGCACTGGCTGACCATTCAGCTTGTTCCAGTGCCTCATTCCATCCACGGGGAAACCACCAGTGCTAATCGCCCTTCAATAAATACAGCCAACATTATGGCAGCTATGTACATGAGATCCATCTATATCGTCTGGAATTCACACAAAATTAGATGCGAAAGAGAGTAACTATAAGCAAAACAAAGAAACGGCGAGAATATCGGTCCACATATTTTTTATCTCTCAGCATTCTAGGTTTTGCCGATGAATGTGTGCAAATACCAAATCACCTTTACATCGGATTACACAGCAGTTGCTATAGGAATGTGAAATTCATGACGACATAATCTTGCCTCTCGTTGAAATGAGCCAACGTTTCGCTAACGATAGCCAGCTGTACAATGCCATCCACTGACCGGATTACATTTAACATCCAGAACATGCTTTAACACTCACGTATGACGTCTGCACACAATAGTCATTACTCAAGTACATGTAATTAGGTGACAAGAGGGACACACCAAAGGGGGGAAAAAAGTTGGTGTGTATTGATAAACACAACTTGTCAGAGTGAATTCAATATAACCATATTATCGTCGACAGTCTGTCCATAGTGCAAATATATACTAACTTCTAACAAAATAAAGAACCAACAAGGCCGACGAAAAAGGATATACGAAGGCAGGCTCACGTTTCTATTTACAGTAGCACCTTTTCCCATCATGCACGCAGTATCATACAGCGATGATGGTTACTTTCTCTCTCAAAACATGGAATCATAAATGAGACGACGGAAATTCATCAGAAAGTATGATCATTGTAATTCAGAAAATCTCAATCATTCACCAAATCATTTTTGTTAAAGGCGAGTCGAAATGCACAGATAGACTTTTTACAGATATAAATATATTATGCATTAAAAAATTATTTCAACTTTTTAGATTTTCTTCGTAGGCTCTAAACCCTTTCAAGTGAAATTGGACCTCTTTTTGCTTACCAGATAGGGCAGCACCGAAATCATATGACATTCAGCATAATTAGGCCACCTTGAGTTGTCAATGTTATGCTAGAACATGAGAGTCTCACGTTTACTGGCAAACACGAGCAGATAACATTTTTTCGTCCTGCATCACAAATACAAGTATTCGCAGTTTCCTCGTCGTGACCATCTTGCCAAGCACACGCTGGATGAGGGAGGCTGGATGAGAGGGGCAGCCTGAGTTTGACAAAGACAGGGCCTGCCCAGCATTTCAAATTCGCCATGTCCCAGCACAGAGTTCTGGCGGTTTTCGCGCACAGATGGCGCGATGATAAGTTACAAAAATAAAACATATCAGACGGATAATCTTGAATCAAGAGCGTTCACCCTACAGCGTGCAATCTCGAGGGGAAAAGAATTCACACAGGCAAGTATCGAGGGACACTGTCTATGGAGTACGGCCTATTTACAAGCAATCACAAAGTGCATAGCATAGAGTAACGACTACAAGGCTATTCGACTCTACAACTTCTTCATTTCTCCAAGCCAGTGAAAAATATACCGATTTGCATAGCACCTGACAGAAAGCCATAGGGATACGTACAACTAGTCGATTGCCGTTGAAAGACCAGTGGGTACGAGCTCAGATCGCACGTGAAACGTATTAAAGACTCCACGTGCAACCAAACAGACATGTAAACAGAATACAATATTTTAAAGTGTAGTGCTAATCTCGACTGTTGCATATTCTGCAAGTACTAATCTGACAGAGAAATTGTGCAGATTGTGAAAATATTAAATAAACGCAAAATCATCTATGTACAAATGGCGGCAAAGTTTTTGCCTTTGGAACCAAGTCATTCCAGCGTTCAGATGTTGCGTATTTATCAGCAAAAATCACAAGTAAAGTACAACTCTAAACATCTGTGGAGAAGGAGAGACCCGTAGGCATTTTATGCAGACAATTACGCCGCAAAGACCCAAGGAATATCGAGAGGAATTCTACAACGCGACACACGTATGAAAATATTTACTTTTTCTGGTTTACGTACAAAAAGTACCTCGAGTCAATACATCCATCACCGCAGTAGGCTCGGTAGAGTTCTCATTAAAACGCTGTGTGCAGAACATGAAATAATCCGCCAGCAGAGGAATGTATGTACATTATGACTGCTCCATTTTATGATAAACGATTATCCCATAAACAAACTCAAATATTCTGCTGAAGTATTATCAAGCAAGAGATGCACCGGGTCACGAAATACACGTTTCGTGTCAAGCAATTTCTCGCATCGGCTTAGGAATGGGACTACTTGTACACATGTCAGTTACAGTCCTTGCAAACGTTCCCTCAAGACAGAGGATCCATCATCACAGGCGAGAATGAAGGACATTTGAAAGAGGGGGGAAAAAGGGCGGGTGTGGGGTTGGGGGGTGGGGGGTGATGATCCGACTCACGTTTCAGCGGTCTGGGAGGCGATCAACATGACTACCAAATCATGACAGAATGATCGACGAATTCACCACGAAGGCCTAGGGAGACGCCACAAAGCCTGTTCCTTAGTAATTTCCTCCCCTGTGCGCTGGGGGTCAGAACAGCCCCACCGCGTCTCCCTGTGTGTTAAGGGCCAGAACAGACCCACCGCGTCTCCCTGTGTGTTAAGGGCCAGAACAGACCCACCGCGTCTCCCTGTGGGTTAAGGGTCAGAACAGACCCACCGCGTCTCCCTGTGGGTTAAGGGTCAGAATAGACCCACCGCGTCTCCCTGTGGGCTGGGGGTCAGAACAGACCCACCACGTCTCCCTGTGGGATGGGGGTCAGAATAGACCCACCGCGTCTCCCTGTGGGTTGAGGGTGAGAATATACCCACCGCGTCTCCCTGTGGGTTAAGGGTCAGAACAGACCCACCGCGTCTCCCTGTGGGTTGGGGGTCAGAAAAGACCCACCGCGTCTCCCTGTGGGTTGGGGGTCAGAACAGACCCACCGCGTCTCCCTGTGGGATGGGGGTGAGAACAGACCCACCGCGTCTCCCTACGCGATCCATAAGAGGCGATTGATTAAGGGAAATCGTGACTTGATATGATGTTACTGTAGACAGCTCTAAGAGATGTTCGTGATTAATGGCCGTACATAGTCTGCAAAGTCTGATAGGCCGTAAATCTTCGTCTGTCCGTGCAGCCGTTCCATGTACGTGAGTGGGTCTGTCTTTCAACAGCGCCTCATCTGCACTCGTATCAATCCCAGCAAGAATTCATCTCCCCGTTTGGTGAAAGGAAAAAGACTAATGAACGTCACTGCTCGTGTAGGATGGTGGATACAATTGCACGAGATAAATCTACCTGTGCAATACAAAATGGCGGCCCAGAACGTCGCCCCAGTTGATCCTGACACAGAAAGGATTGTCGCTGGCGTGAGCTGCATGAGGCAAACTCAGGCATAAGGATGGAGAGCATCGAAGATGGAGATAAAACAGGCTTTTTTTGTGATTGCGACTCGTGAAGAACGAGAGAAGCATGTGTGTGTTTTCGCCTCCTCCATCTCATTGATCTTGTTTTTCAATCATCGCTACTGTCATCACCATCCCATCGCATTATTCTAACTCTCTCCTTCAAATCTCCTAGTTTCGAATGACAGTGCCTGTATGTTGACATTTACATATGCGCGTGCGCATGAGCTTCAGCTTGAGCACATAACTGTGGTTTATGAGGCGAGTACCTTATCTAGTCATCGATACAGCAGCTCCCAAGTGTACAACGAAATTAGTTGAAGAGCTCAGCTCCAGTACTATACTACGTGATGTTTGCATGCAGACGCCCCAGTGTTTCAAAGAAGGGTAGACTTATCTACACGGGCCGGGGTGGGGGTGGGGAGGGGGGAGAAGAGAAGGAATGGGGGGGGGGGGTAGGGATAAATGCGTGGATTTGTAGGTGGATAGAAGAGAGGAGAAAAAGTATACTCAACGGAAAATATATTTGGCTCACATTCATTGTCGCGCAGAATAAGTACCAACCCGCACACATAACACACATGCATGTGTGCATGCACGCACACACACACACACAGTGCACCCACACTCATATACACAAGCAAGCATGTTCACCCCTACCCCACCAGTCCCAAATCTCTCCCCACCCCTTTCCTGCCCTCACGTGCACAGATCAAGCCCGGTGTGGGAGGAACGCAGGCGACCCCAGCACTTTGATCTGCCCCCAGTCGGTCTCTATGCCACATTCCAAACACTCGGGGTGCACGATGTACCCCAGGAACAGCAGAGAAGGGGAAGAAGGGGTGAACGTAGGGGTGGGAATGAGACAACGAGAAAATGTGAGTGGCGAGGAGACATGGAAGGAGAAGAGGAGGGGGAGGGAGAGGGGGGACGAGTGGGGTGGGGAAGAAAGTACCAAAGGCTGCAAGTTGTCTATCTGGAAGAGTAAATATTGCTAACCCCTGGTGATTAGCCTCACGCACGACGGAGCAACGTGGAACTACGAGCAGGAACACAAGGCCTCTATAGCTTTGTAACGCGTCTTTCGAAAAGGAATTTTGATCAGCTGGATTTGGGGATAGAAGATGTTTGATTACAAACGACTTCTTTCAAACACAGCATTTAGAACTCTGATATCGAAGAGCAAAGACAATTCGCCAGATTTCTTATTCATTGCGAGTGATTCATAATAATGCAAACGTTTAAAGTAATTTATCGAATTTAAAGCAAAAATTGAGAAGACATCGATTTGCCAAAAGGAATAGTAGAGCGATCCATGCTATCCCCTGTGGGCTAGGGGTAAGAATTGACCCACCATGAGTTGGGGGTAAGAATTGACCCACCGCGTCTCTCCACGCCTTTCGTAGGAGGCGAATAAATGGAGCAGTAGTGACATGAATTGCTCTTATTGTAACCAGCTCTAATCAATTGTTATCAATGGCCTTAAACAGCCTACCTACATCTCGATCCATCCATCCATCCATATATCCATCCATCCATCCATCCATCCATCCATATATCCATCCATCCATCCATCCATCCATCCATCCATCCATCCATCCATCCATCCATCCATCCATGTTGAAGTATGCAGCATTCTGGCTCGCATTAGAGCGTTCATTGCGGAGCATTTTCCTCGAGACCGTTGTCAACAGCTCAACTCCATCCACGACCAACAGCCAGCGACAAAGCCGACCTTGTCCTCCTCATTGAGGACAACTGGCGTTTTTATGCTTTACGACTGGACAAACACTGCAGCCCTCACTCGACTGAAGTGCACATCATGCGCTAGGCCTGGCGGTACACATGGAGGGAGAGAGTTTCCTCCGCATGCTCACAGTGAATTAGGGCTCTCTCTCCTGGGTATCACGGTGGCGAGTTTTAGGTCTGGAGAGGCGCACTCGAGGCGAAGGGGAGACGGGTGGCTTTTGTTGCGGAGACGCTCGCCTGTTCACCCTACCCCCGCACTGCAGCTGCCTACATGCAACGTCACCCCGCACCACGTGACCAAACCGGTTTGGAGGCGAGAGGCGCCCCAACAAAAACAAGATGGCGGATTATGAAGGCGAGCGGTGAGATTCGAACGGAGGGTCAAGGTCACATGACACAGGGTCGCCTTGACCCACACGTCTTGCTTGCACTGAAGTTTATTTGCTCGGTGCTTTATGGCGGCAACGTCACAAATGGAGCTGACGGTATTCAAGAGTGTCGTAAATTTTGCACACAACAGTGGCCAGCGAAGCGACATAAGCCCCAAAGGTATAAACTGCCAATTATCTGTCCTGGCAAAGGCCCTGAAGGATTCTCAACTCTCAAAAGTTCTCAACTACAGTAGCTTCATCGCGAGACGTTGTAACATGCATATGCATGATACAAGGGGGAAAAGTGTCACTCAGTCATTAAGATTCTTGTCGTAACTTCAGGAAAGGTCAGAAAAAGGACGAGGGAGATGAAGGCGCACTTCTTTGCTCGAGTGTAGATATATTCAAGATAAATCGTTATCACACTGTCAGCTGCGAAACCCACTGCAATGTTTCCTTAGGGCCTGTTCTGATTGGACGCATTACCCGATGTGAAGGAAGCGGAAGTGGACACGTGATCTTGTAGTCGGGGACTGTTGCTTACAAATACACCTCAAGTGACCGGATATGCCCACCCCACTGCCGCATCACTGAGTTACATGATAAGCAAGGCAGCATCACGTAGCCGCATGGCCGAAACTTGGTCTTTACATTGCTCCTTCGACCACATGTCGATTTGAGTGATGTAGCAATTCAAGTGAAATTTTTATGTATTCTACATATACATGTACACTTGAGAAATTACAACTGTCCTTCGGTTACAGCTTCTTAGTATCTGTGTCAGTAATTTTGCAAATGAACGTTTTGCTTGCGAACCGGGGGACATATGGCCGACAAAGCTAGTTTATTCTGAACTACATGAAAGATCAGGTCTCTACGCGCAAAAGATCGGTCTGACCAGCCAGTCAGCCACATCGGACAACGTACGTGTATGTCGACGTTGATGTCGTACATCGGACAACGAACATGTACATCGACGTCGATGTCGTACTTCGGACACTTGCAGCGTCCCAAAATCATTTGCGGTAAGTCGAATCTTTGGCGAAGTAGGCGTAAACATCGCACAATTAGAACATGCCTTACAAAGCCATGCCGTGCTGTATTAAAATCTAGGCGACTGAAACAATCAGGCAAAAGCAGAACTCCAGTAAACTCGTTACCCATCTTCACATCATCCATGCATTTAAATTCAATACCACTCTTCACTCATGGGAAATGATAGCAATCACAAAGTCATTGACAGACCCTCAGAAGCAGGAGAAAGTGCAGACGCATAGGTCCTCTCTGCCTCATAAAGAAGACCAACTCCAAGACACTCTGTATGCATCGATTCCTTACATCACGACCTTGCACGAGCTCGGGGCTGCTGCCTGTCTGGCTGCAAGTCTGTCTAGCTCCAAGAGTGAAAACAAGGAGCAGCCTCCAGAGAGCAGAGAGGTGCCTGCCTGGGACTGCAGGCTGTAGAGTCTATGTCTATGTGTGCTCTCTGCTGCCCGACCTTGCAGTCTGGGTCGCCGTGACCTTCTGGCACCCACCAGGGCCAAAATGGCCTTCGACTCCTGGCCTGCCCACCGACTCGGTCAATAGAGGGAGCAATAGATGCTTCTCTCTGTCTGGCAGGGAAAAGAAAAAAAGGACAGCGGGTGGATGGGGGTGGGGTGGGACTAGATGAGGAGTGTGGATGTGTGCGGGTGGAAGGAGGAAGACATACAGAGTTAGGATTTCAAAGGGGGTGGGGTATTGAATAGGGGGATGTGGATGAAAAGGGTGAAGTAGGTACTGAGTAATTGAGCTGGTACGGAGAGTGAGATGGGAGAATGAGGTATAGGGATGGAGCTGGAGGTGTAGGATTGTTTGCGTGGAAAGGCTGTATAAACAGAAGAAGGCAGGAAGGGGTGTTTCCTGTCGTGATGCAATACTTCAGACTGACTCGATCTCACTTCACAGGGTAATTTCCTCCACCCCTGCCCATTGATCGAATCTCATTCTATGAGGTCCAGACTGCATCAAGAATTGGACGGAGAACCCTTCACGTCCTCTCAGATGGAAACGGCACTACGTGCGCCGCCATCGACCAGAGACGGTCTGCATCCAAGTGTACCTCGGCATCCTGCGCACTTCACAGACGTCTGGCCACAACCCATCAACCAGTCACGCCAAGCAGAAGCCATACATGCAGTTTTTGTATTCCACGGGTGGCTTTTCCGAGAAATGAGGCACGCTTGATTCAGTAGATCTATCGACGGCGGCTGGATCAATGTCATTCAAACGAAAAAAGTTGTACAGAAGCCAGTGAAGGAGTCAGGACATCAGGAGGCCGAGACTTTACGAAGTCGATGTTAATCCAGCACGTTCATGATTGAACAGTGCAACCTAATACAGTCACGTTGTTCTTACTCTTCACAATTCGTTTTCACAACATTCTACTCTCTGAACAACACTTTTCTTTCAAATACATTATTTAACAAGAAGGATAATATTTACTCGTGACGTCACACAGGTTGTGGCGCAATCGCTCAATCCGTAACTAGAGATCCGGGTTTCGCCCGATGTACCAGCCATTTGTTGTGAAGCCATGACGCAGTTTCTCTGGACGGTACAGGAAGGTCAGACGTACTTATGGAAGGTGTGGAATTGGCGAGGGTTACATGTCTGCATTAGCATTTGGACAGTACGAAGACCTGCTCTCAATCGTGAAAAGCAGAAAGCTGAAGTGGTACGTGTCAAGAGGCAGTGGGCTGGCCAAGACCATCCTGCAAGGTACCGTACCAGGTGGGAGAAGGAGAGGCAGGCAGAGAAAGAGGTGGGAAGACAACATCAAAGAGTGGACAGGCTTGACCTTTGCTGACTCACAGCGAGCCACAGAGGATAGAGATCGATGGAGGAAGATTGTCCGAAAGTCATCAGTGGTGTCTCAACAACCCATCTCAGGGTTAAGAGACTGAACTAAACTGAACTGAACTGAACTGAACATGTCTGCCATGATCTCGCCGTCTCCCGTGTGGTATTGGCCTTGTCACTGGCTACCATCGATCCAAGAATACAATCTACCATAACTCTCTCCCTGTTTGTGTATGTCTCTCTTACTGTCCCACTGTCCCTTTCTCTCTTTGTGTGTGCATGTGTGTGTGTGTGTGTGTGTGTGTGTGTGTGTGTGTGTCCCCCCCCTCTCTCTCTCTCTCTCTCTCTCTCTCTCTCTCTCTCTCTCTCTCTCTCTCTCTCTCTCCCTCCTAATTCCTTACTCCAACCAACGTCCTCCAGTATCGTGTGATCTATTTATTTCGTCCTAGAGTCTACAGGAAGGTGTTTTCCCTGTGTGCACAGAGGCAGACATGCATTGCCACACATCACTGCTCCGTGCACTCTGAAAATAGACTGGGTCTTCAGTATACTTGTTTTGCACAATGGGGGTCCTCATGCATTGCTCCCTCCACTGCAGTTTTCAAATTATCCAAATTACAGTATGGCGCCGACAATTTTTTATAGCTGTGATGGACATGAAAGAAAGGGAATGAGAGGAATTTCGCATTGATTCGCTATCACATTTGAGCGATCTGCATTGCCAGATTAAGATGGTATTCAGTTACACGCATGATCGATCTCATGCACATGCTCGAATACCGTGTCCCATTTTTGCATCAATTGAAAGACTATGCACACACTCATGCACTGATTGCAACCTGCGATCAAAACAACCCTCTAATCCGTACATATATTCTAACACATGGACGATTTAATTTCGCATCTTCAAAGCGAGAGGTAATTTCCAAAACGCCAGGCAAAACACTGGGGAACTAGAATGCAGCCTTGTGTACAAACCCGACTGCGTGCATTGCTTCAGCACTAGATATACGGGCATATCAACCACGTCAGAAACCTCTCTTGCAGCTTTAGCCCATTCAAAACTTTTTCTGAGAAAGAGAGGTTTGTCGTGGAATGACTGTGACAGAGTAAGCGGACCATAGAGTAGGAGGGGGAAGGAGAGACGGTGGAGGTGAAGGGGATGGGAGTAGGTGCATGAACTGGAGAGATGGGGCAACAAATATGCAAAGGGGGAGGGTAATGGTAGAGGGGGACTCGGAAGTCGAAAGCTAGGTGCACAATGGCGGTTCGCACTACTGATATCTTCACCCAACAATCCGATTTCAGCGAAAGGGTTTCGTAGACGAGGAGTTTCGCTAAAAACACGTTGTCGTCCTTGTCAGCTGTTTGCATGGAGTACAGTCAATACGGGCTTTTCTTACTATTCCTCCCTCTCCCCTCCTCCCCCCATCTCTCTCTCTCTCTCTCTCTCTCTCTCTCTCTCTCTCTCTCTCTCTCTCTGTGTGTGTGTGTGTGTGTGTGCGCGCGCGCACGCGTGTGTGCGTGTGTGTGTGTGTGAGAGAGAGAGAGAAAGAGAGAGAGAGAGAGGGGGAGGGGGCAGAAAAACCCTAGAGACACGTACAGCGTTTGGGGGGAAAAAGGGGGTGAGGGGTGGGGGTGGGGGGGGGACACAGCGAAGCCAAGAGGAGAGGGCCGAGACAAGACACGTATGACGCACACGGCAACAGCAGAATCAAACAGCAGCCCAGCACACCACGCCTCCACGAACATGACACTCCCTGCTGGCACAACACTGTTAATCACAGTCGACAGAGGTGCATAAGAAATTCCAATTGTAGCAATACTAAGGCTTATCCGACGATCCCCTACAAAGACAGTGTGTAAGACCATACAGGTATTCTGACAGACCGTGCCACTCAATCGCCCTCAGGCATGACCATATATGGAGAGAATCAGTCATCAGGCACTGTGTTCCACCACAAGAAGTAATGGAGTTTCCAACAATGGTTCACTGACATCACACAGCTTAAATCTCTTTTCGACGGATTTATATGACAAAATACACATACTTATATTGATAGGCATGAAGGCTGGAGTTTTCCCCCCCGGCGGATTTACATATAATCGCAGACGAATGTTGATACATTTTACACTCAAATTCAAAATGGAGGCATCAAACTCTTTCAGTGAGATGAGAGCCATGTCAACGAATGTGCATGTTTCCCTATTACGTACATTCATCGAAACGCGAGTCAGCTCACTTTTGGTCAGAGTGACCTTGGTGTACAAAAGCTATTTAAAGTTCTCTTCTCCCTTCACACCCCGTGCACCAAGACTGCACCTTCACATTACCACAAAGGAGCCAGGTGCACCACTGCGTGAATGCGTCTTGCGTTGCAGAAACATGAGTTCACTTGGGCGTCAGACAAGCTGGCTGCTAAACACTAAGCAGACAGTTGACTCAGTCAGCATGGCAGTACTCCTCGTCAACAGGATTGCCAACGCACACAAAAGTGTTAAACCACCACTAAATTTAGCTTTCGCTCTCATAGCAATTTCGGAGCTGCTGTCATGCTACTTGTATAGGCAGGGTAGCTTTGTATGGCTACGTTCCGCATGATTCTCTGTGAGCAGAAGATTCAACATGGGTTGAGCACTCTAGAGTTGTCGACAAACTGGAGAAAAAAACCACACACACACCAAAACACTGATGCAAATTGCATGGCACATTTCATTGTTGTCAGAGTCTCTTCCTAACAGATCCTTGGTCGCGATGAACATTCAAGGAATACCCCCATCCTGCTTAAAGGTGGAAAGGATGGGGAATATATGAATTCAGACACTAGTGACCCATAGAGACGTGGTCAAAACCAATACATATTATCTGTTCTACATGCCTTTAATCCACAATATGTCCCAAGCAAATCTGTCACTTCACGGTGGCAAGGACAAACTCAGCGAGCTCTGCAAGACTCAGCTTCTGCAAACGTTCCTGGAAGGTTTTTGTCTAACCCAGAAGGTAGGCTTGGGCTATCTCCTTCACTGACTGTAACACATGGTTGCGACTGCTTTTCCGGCTAGCGTGAATTCGCGATGCGAACAAGCGTAAACTGAGACAGATAATCGCACCAATTATCAAGACTGAGCTTGGCTCAGTAAAATCAACAGCACCAAGAGAGTATTTACAAAGATCTGCTACCTCTAATTATGGGAACAATATACATATATATGTAAGCTATCATCAGAGAGGCATTGTGAAATCCCATCTCTGCATGTTTTATCGACGTAATTGATTCAGCCTCCCACCCATTAAACAGCAAAACAATACACGAATAGTGTGCATTTTCACACAAAAACAAACAAACAGAACCTCTGGTTACTACTCCTGTTGAAATCACACTGAGTTCCTATACTTCGGCTTTCACACGCCGGTGCTTTTGAAGATACAAGAATGTTACTCCATTGCAAGCACTCCAGAAAATACACAATTTCACGCGGCTTTTCTTTTTTCTTTTATCTTCCCATGGAATGTATATCGTGTTCTGAGCTTGATGAAGTATTCGCATTCCTTTTCCTTTCATGTTCCAGTGGAATCGTGTTCTGGGCTGGATGCAGTTTCAATACAACATATTCTCATCAGGCGTAAACTTGGTCACACTGCATCGAGGCTGACAACGAATGTTTGCGTATCGTTCCCAGATGCTGCTGCACGCATGAGTATCCTCAAGACAGCAGTCTTGCCTCCAACCTCCGGCGTCCACCTTGGCAGCAAGCCATGTCTCCCTGCACTCTGCCACAGAACACAGTCCATGGAAACATGTGTTTCCCAAATTGAGGCACCTTGCTTTCTCTGACAAGTACAGGGTGACACAAAAAAAAGTATCATCACCTAAACTTGAATAACTTTTGAAATATTCAATCAATTCTTTTAATTTTTTCAATTCATCAAGAAGAAGCCTTGCACTGTGAGTGTACCAAAGTAGAACTTCGAAATGCCTTGGACCACTGAGCAAAAGACATTTATAGTCGAGGCATATTTTCGGCTGAAGTCTATTCATGCAGCTCAGCTGCAATTCAGACAACGGTTCGAATGTCGAGAATTTCCTCTCCACAGGACGATCTACAGTTGGGTCAACAAGTTCAGAACCCATGGGACTGTGCTAAACCTAAATGGTACAGACACTAACAGACAATCACACTCTGGACGACCAAAATCATCAAGGACACCACCCAACGTTGCTGCAGTCAGAGACTCTGTTGCCCGCAGCCCAAGCAAGTCTGTGCGTCGTCGAAGTCAAGATCTTGGAATCAACCGGGAGTCTGTGAGGAGAATTTTGATCTCAGAACTCCACTTGTATTCTTACAGAATACAGATTAAACAAAAGCTTACACCTGAAGATATGAGGAAGCGAGGGATGGCTACGGCAGCGTTTCCCTGACCGACTGATCAGCCGCAGATGTGACCCAGAGTGGTCGCCGCATTCACCGGACTTGAACCCCCCAGATTTTTATCTGTGGGGATACCTAAAGGACAGGGTGTATGTAAACATCCCCCAGACCATCTCAGACCTGAAGGCAGCAATCACAGCAGCCATAAGAGCGATCCCAAGGGAGGAGTGCGAGAGGGTCCAAGTGTGTTTGCAGCACCAGGGAGCACACTTGGAGCACATTTTGGATCGCCAGTGACACAGAGCGTTTTTGAAGTACAGATGTGAAACTTTAGGGATGTCTGCTACATAGACTTGACCTAATGTCACCAAAGTTTTGTGTAGATCTGAGTACAATTGCGAAAGTTATTCGAATTTTGGTGATGATACTTTTTTTTGTGTCACCCTGTATTTGGGCAACGCGCCTCGTGAGAATGACTGCTGAAAAAGTGTCCCACACTTTGCATGATAGTAACTGTTGGAAAAGTATCCCACACTGTGTATCTCCTTCAACACAGCCATTTTTCCGTCTGATTGGAGCGGTTACACAGCCATCGGGTCTGCAGACAGCAGGGGTGCGTTCAGGCTTCAGCTGCACAGGCGCTGCGAAGGGGCAGCGTAGTTGATACTCAAATACACTCGTTCTTAAACGACTCGACTGCGAGGCCTGAACGACGTTGTAGGGGAAACGTAGTTCTGCGCAGGCCTGCGAAGCGAGAATTGAACGCGCCCCTGCTCACTTTTAGTTTCCAGTTTGTAGAGGTATGACTGTTTGCACAACATGCATCGATGTTCACATTGCAACCCATACGATTCCTCCATACGGTTGTCGCTCAGTCGAAGGTATCACACAATACATTTTATTTAATTAGCTGACCGTGCGTGTTTCAGCACGCAAAAATGTGCAGCGAATTCACAAGGATTACGCGTTAATTCACAAAGCACTTCAACTGCAGTCCACAACCCTGCTCACAAACCAGTGCTCATAAATGATCATAGCTTTGTTTAACTGAAAGATCACAATTTTGTTCACATGGCGGATCACACAGCTTATGAAAACACGGTTCTTTAGCCTGTAGACAACCGTGTTCACTCCCTTGTTGACAACATTGTTCACAACCCTACTCATATACTGTTAACATACTTTTTCACGCTACTTTTCACACAAATCTGTTCACAAGCCTGTAAACAGGCCAGTTTGTGAGAAGCTGTTCATAGTCTATTCACAAATCTCTAGACGCAAAGCCGTTCATCTGGCTATTCACAACTCTCTTTGCAAGTCTGTTTAGAAAACGCTGTTATGAACACAGTTCTCACATACTCTGTTCACAGGGCAGGGCAGGCTGTCCACAAAGCTGTCAGACGCAGCTGTTCACACGGCAGCCCACTATGTTCACACGACTGCTCACTAACTCTGTTCACAAAACTCTCCACAAATTATGAAAACACGGCTGTCAACAGACTCTGTTCACACGGCTGTTGACAAACTCCGTTCATTCAGCTGTTCACGAACTGTTTTCACAAGCTGTGTTCACGCGGCCGTTCACACGGTGGTTTCGTCCATGTCGATTTCGATCTCGTTGCTCTCCTGCACGTGGTAGAGGCGGCCCGTGTCACGGATCTGCTTGTGGGCCATGCGGATGAGCGAGTCTTCCTGCTGCCTGACCATCCTCTCGATCTCGTCCGTGGTCTCCTTGAAATCGTACTGGTCCGCCCTCTCCCGCACCCTGATCTTGTGGTCGATCTCGATCACGTTCTTGCCCTGCAGTGCCATGATGGGCGCCATGTTCTTGGCCACGATTTTCCCCACCTGCAACGAGAGACAGGAGCCAATGGGTCACGTGTGAGGAGTGAGAGCTGTACCTGTTGGGTTTCAATGGGAAGAAGTGTTAGCGGAGTGCAGCAATGAAGGCCTAAAGAAGAGGGTTACGGGAAGAATTGTATTATCAGCAGAAGAGAGAGAGAGAGAGAGAGAGAGAGAGAGAAAGAGGGAGAGAGAGAGAGAGAGAGAGAGAGAGAGAGAGAGAGAGAGAGAGAGAGAGAGGGGGGGGGTATTCACATTTCATAGAAACAATATTATTAGCACGAATTTTGCTAGCTTTTAATGTGGAATCCTTCATGGATAAAGTATCCAAATTGGAAAAAATGACTTGAAGAGTTCGAAATGCTCGAAGAACTGTGAGAAATAAAGCAAGAATGACATACGTTTTATTTCAAATAGATGCATGAGCAAGTTATCAAAGTCAAATATGCTCATTTTTTCACACTAACTGCCACGATAAGGTTATATATGAAAACTGACATGTAATCCCTTGCAGCAGGAGACAAAATCCCATTATGACATGCACATAATCGCACATCTGATCCGGCCAAAACCGGTTAGTGCGGAATGTGGGCTTACGGATCCCCCAGGAAAATTTCTCCATCCCGGTCCCGCCGTTCAGCACAATTGCCTAGTCAGGCGAGCAGTCCTCACGGATCTGTTGCTCTCCAGACATTAGCAGGTCGAAGCTTTCACACACACCTGCCATCGACCAGGCAGGCTTCAAGTTCCAAGTACGCCATTAGCACAGACATCAAACGACATTTAGTACTTTGAAACGCTGCTGCTGTTGTCATTGCTTTTGTTACCACTGCTGTTTCTGTTTTTGATGACCTCATCATTATCAGCAGCAGCAGCATTTACAGAACGTGTGTGTGTGTATGTGTTGGTGCGTGAGCGTGAATGTGTGTGAATGTGTGAGCGCGCGCGAGCGTGCGTGTGTGTGTGTGCGCGTGCGCGTGCGAATGTTCGTAAACACGTGTGTGTGTGTGTGTGTGTGTGTGTGTGTTTGTGTGCGTGTGTGTTTTCGTGTGCGAATGTGCGTGAACACACGTGTGTGTGTGTGTGTGAATGTGTGTGTGTGTGTACGAATGTTAGAATGTGTGTGCGTATGTGTGTGTGTGTGTGTTTGCGTATGTGTGTGCGCGCGCGCATTTGTGTGCAGAAAATAGCATTGGTGCCATCGCTTTTGTCAGCCTGGAGAAGTTTTGGAGCCATCTTTGACTGAGCAATAGGAATGTGCGCTGGAGCCCAGCAGCCAGGGGCTGCAGCCGTCCGGCCTATCCACTGCTTGATTGCCTAATGATGTGCTGCATTTGTGTTGGTTTCATTTGACCTTTTCTTTCAAACTTCTGCTGGGAAAGCATCGGTTACCTGCACCAGCTTTGTTGTGGCGAGGACTTGTACGTCATCCATTAGCCTACACGTGTCATTTAGTTCTAACATCTGATTTCGTCCCGACGTCTTCAACACTGCATTGCATTCCGCTGAATAAATATTCATCTGGGAAGTCATTCAGTCATACCCACCTCAGTGAGCAGGTGTCAGCACTTGACCATCAGAGCTTATGTATAGTCTATTGCAGATGCCCTCGTCAGTTCTCTTTTTGTTGTATATCATCCTGTCTCATCCTGTCCAGTATGTCTCATTTGAATTTTTTCAAGCTTTGCATCGTACGGACTGCATACAGTTATTACCAGTCTTCTCAACCTCTGCAAGGTCCGTCTGCAGCTCCTGCATTCATTCATTCATTATCTCTCTCTGTGCCTCTCTCTGTGTCTCTGTCTTTCTCTCTGTCTCTCTCTCTGTCTCTGTCTCTCTGTCTCTCTCTCTCTCTCTCTTTGTGTCTCTGTCTCTCTCCCTCCTCTCTCTCTCTGTCTCTCTGTCTCTCTCTCTCTCTCTCTCTCTCTCTCTCTCTCTCTCTCTCTCTCTCGCCTTTCTCCCTCTCTCCCTCCCTCCTTTGCCCTCTCATTTTTTCTCAGATCATGTCCTATCTCGCTTTCCCTAACATTGTGTCAACTTCCAAAATATCGCGTTGTCGTCTACTGCAGAATCGTTTTAAAGAGATCATGTCATCAATCAACATCCTTAGCAAGCGCTCCCTAAGGCTTCAGCACCATCAGTGTCTTTCTGATGCTATCCTATGCAGGATTAGGCACAAAACTGTTGTAGTTATGGTAACCGGACAGGCCCTATTTTTAACTGCCAACCATAAACTTTTATTTCGATCGTGAAAAAAAAACTCGAAGGTAAACAACAAAGATCGTTCAGTTCAGTTCAGTTCAGTCTCTTAAACCTGAGATGGGTTGTTGAGGCACCACTGATGACTTTCGGACAATCTTCCTCCATCGATCTCTATCCTCTGTGGCTTGCTGTGAGTCAGCAAAGGTCAAGCCTGTCCACTGTTTGATGTTGTCTTCCCACCTCTTTCTCTGCCTGCCTCTCCTTCTCCCACCTGGTACGGTACCTTGCAGGATGGTCTTGGCCAGCCTACTGCCTCTTGACTGGTGACCGAACCACTTCAGCTTTCTGCTTTTCACGATTGAGAGCAGGTCTTCGTACTGTCCAATTGCTCTCCTGATCCTGTTGCTGACTTCCTCATTCGTGACATGGTCTTTATATGAGATATTCAGAATNNNCTCCTCAACTGCATCACATTGCTGTTTGATCCACTCCTCCTTGGCACTCTTCATGGCCTTCTTGACCCTGTTGTTGGCCTCTCTGTACTTACTTGCTCCATCTGCTGTACCCTTATTTTTCTTCAGTTCCCTTCTTTCATCGCACATGATCAAAATTTCTGCAGTGACCCATGGTTTCTTTGTTGGGTGGTGTTTTCCTAATAACTGCCTGGCTGTCTCTATCACTGCCTCATTGAAGATGTTGGTCACTGTGTCGAGGCCCTCTTCGTCACCCAGAACTAAAAGCGATGCAAACTTCCCTCCAATCATCGCTTTGAAGGACTTATCAACCTCAGGGTCTTTCAACCTTTCAATGTCAAATCTAAGCCTGGTACCTATCTGCTTGCTGATTTTTTTAAACAACAAAGATCGTACTGCCTCATTTTCCTTTGAGCACTATTTCAGGAAAAGAGAGTTTTCAGCAAAAGAGAAATATTGATTAAATTTCAGATGAATGTACTCCATTCTTGAGATTTCTTAAAACACACAGATACATACACACGAATGTGCGCAGCCTCAATCTGGCCTCCTTAAAAAGTCAGGAGGATCTACCAACCCAATAATTTCTCTCCATGTTGCCTTAACAACAATTTTTTTCCCTGGGTGGGTGGGTGATAGGAATGTGTTTGTGTTTGGCCTTACGCTGTTCTGCATCAACCTGCTTTGTCTTCACGTGCACTATCGTTCCATATCATTTTCGAAAGTGCTGCCCCGTATTCCACTGCAGAGAGTGCATCAAGCCACGCCATCATAAGCCATACTGACCTCCGCCAGGGCAGTCTGGGGTTTCTGCACCAGCTCCCTCTCGCTGATGCCCTCCAGCTCCGGGAACTTGTGCGTCATGCGGAGCTCCTTGTAGGAGCAGGGTACGCAGATGCAGGCGGAGTTGACCTTGGTGTAGAACTCCGTCACAACTCGGCCCTGGGTCAGTCGGTAGAAGTATGGCGTCCACCCCGCGGGTCGCTCGTGTCGAACCTGCAGTCGGTTGTGTTCCTGCAACGAAATGTCAGGGCGTGAGGGAAAGGGATGTCTACTTGTGTGTGTGTGTGTGTGTGTGTGTGTGTGTGTGTGTGTGTGTGTGTGTGTGTGTGTGTGTGTGTGTGTGTGTGTGTGTTTCCAGTGTGTTGAAGGGTTTTCATGCCATTCTCTCAGCCTGCAGGCCACTCGTGCTATTCATGCTGTTGTTTGCGCTCTCGAAGCATAAATGGAAGATGTGATTCTTCCATCCATATGTTTGAGTCTGTTAGGAGTGCCGAGGACAAGCCACTTGTGCCATGGTCAGGCCGGTACGGTCGCAAAGGACTAAGTGGAGGATGTTGATTAACATACTAATTTTTCACGCATGACATCTGGTTCAAACCGTTGACACCAACAGACTGATGGCACTGAATATCGATACACACAGATTATGATTCTTAAGACAGGCAGAAAAGAGCGATTTCTCATTAAGGCACTCGACTTTCATAGCCACATGCAAGTCTTTTTAGCCGAGGAGAACAACATGTATTATGTTGCAGCGATATGGGATTAAGCAAGACTAGGGAATTAAGTAGTAAATGTCCTTCGCATTAATAAATACAATTGATATGAGGCAAATAAATCAGTGAAGGTTGTATACAAATTACGTGCATGTCAGAACGACGCTTAGATTTTCTACCATGTATTCTCAAGGTAAACAACCTTCCTTCGAATGCAACAAGCTGCCTCAGGTACGTGTATCTATCTATACAACTACTACATATACATGTATGTGGGAACAAATGTCTTTCTACATTTTCCATATATTCTTTAACACACCAGTTCTAACTAAGAGTGCTTGTTTATCTCTTCTGTCAGGATTTCTCACACTCTACTGGAGGTCACGACCAGAACATATAAAAACCGCTGGCGCTGAACCTCTAGGTTTTGGCACTAAAAAAATAGATCGGGTTCGAACCCGCAACCTCTCGAGAAAAGAGGAGGAAAAACACACAAAAAACAAAAAACAAAAACAGGTCGGGTTCGAACCAGCAACCTCTCGAAAAAAGAGGGGGAAAAAAGTTTCAGCGCTGATTCGAACCCGTTCACGCATGACCTAACGCTTTAACCATCTGAGCCATTCAGCAACTGATGTTACTACGTATTTGTAAAGCAATTATAACGTTCTTTTCCGTAAACTCCCTCGCTTCGTATTTTGCACTGTAAATTGTAACTTCGAGTTTACGACCTAAATAAATCACTTTCTTTTCAAACCTTGATTCTGAAAATTTGATACATTCAATCGGACCTAACTTCCAGTAAGGGTGAAAAATGTCAAGGAAATCCGTCCAGTAGTTTTTGAGATATCAGCAGTTGTCGGGACAGTCAGACACACAGACAGACAGACAGATAAGCTTTCTTTTTTTTTTTCACAAGTGAAAAAGACTAGGCCTGGTCAGAAGGCCAGTATCCGTAAGAGCGATGCAAATACAGCCAGACCCTAGACGCCTAAGAAGGCCGAAGAATCTACTCTACTCTACGCATTGTTTTGTGAAAGTAGGAAAAGATAACTCTGACTCGATCTCGATTTGGCTATTCCGTCAACTGATTTCGAGGGGGAGGTTTTCGAGTTTACGACCTATATAAACCACTTTCTCTTCAAACCTCGATGCTGAAAATTTGATACATTCAATCGGACCTAACTTCCAGTAAGTGTGCAAAATGTGAACGAAATCCGTCCAGCAGTTTTTGAGATATCAGCCGTTAAGTCGGGACTGACAGGCAGACGGACAAATAAAATCACGTCAAGTTATTGATGACGTCACACATTTTGCAATTTCGCCATTCCATCAATCGAGTATTTAGGGAGGTGATTTCGAGTTTACGACCTTAAAAAACCACTTTCTTTTCAAACCTCGATTCTGAAATTTTGATACATTCAATCGGACCTAACTTCCAGTAAGTGTGCAAAATGTCAGTGAAATCCGTCCAGTAGTTTTTGAGAAATCAGCCGTGAAGTCGGGACAGACAGACAGACACACACAAACAAGACAGATAAAAACCGCTGGCGCTGAACCTCCAGGTTTTGGCATAAAAAAAAGAAAAAAAAAGATCGGGTTCGAGAAAAGAGGGGGGAAAAAAACACACACATAAAAACACAAAAAACCAGGTCCGGTTCGAACCCACAACCTCTCGAAAAAAGAGAGAGAAAAAAGTTTCAGCGCAGAACCGAACCTGGTCATGCATGACCAAGAGTCCAACGCTCTACCAGCTGAACCATTTGAGAATTGACATGACGGAGTGTTTGTAAAGCATTTATAACGTTCTTTTCCCAAAACCCCCTTGCAAGCTATCGGCCCAGGAAACAATCGACCATATATTTTAAACATGATGGATAGGTTCAGGAAGCTCCTATTATGACATGTTTTGTTTTGCTTTGGCATGTCATAGACGCTGAATTAACACTCACACAGTCACACAGAGGAGGAGGTGTATTATAGATGTTCACCCCAGACATGTGCATTGCAGCATTCGTACTCATTCATGCACAATAATAATAATAATAATAATAATAATAATAATAATAATAATAATAATAATAATAATAATAATAATAATACAGACTACTTATAGTTATACGCCCATACCTTCCCTAATAGGCAAGCTCATGGCGTTTACAATGAAAAGTCTACATTCATACAAAGCATTCCAACACTCGCACACTGCACAGTTAAAACAAAAAAGAGTTTTAGTTTTAGTAGGAAAAGATAACTCTGTTTGACCACACTGGCTATTCCGTCAATTCAAATCTCAGGGGGGAGATTTTCGAGTTTACGACCTAAATAAACCACTTTCTCTTCAAACGTCGATGCTGAAAATGTGATACATTCAATCGGACCTAACTTCCAGTAAGTGTGCAAAATGTCAACGAAATCCGTCCAGCAGTTTTTGAGATATCAGCCGTTAAATCGGGACTGACAGGCAGACAGACAAATAAAAATTACGTCAAGTTATTGATGACGTCACACATTTCGCAATTTCGCCATTCCATCAATCGACTATTTAAGGAAGAGCTTTCGAGTTTATGACCTTAAAAAACCACTTTCTCTTCAAGCCTCGATTCTGAAAATTTGATACATTCAATCGGACCTAACTTTCAGTAAGTGTGCAAAATGTCAATGAAATCCGTCCAGTAGTTTTTGAGATATCAGCCGTTAAGTCGGTACAGACACACACACACAGACAGATAAAGTCTGTAGGACCTCCAGTAAACCTGGAGGGAATAAAATGACGCCATTACATGCAGCTCGTGGGCGGGTGGAGGTAAATCCATCTTTTTATTGCCTTTGTCAAGAGCAAGTCTGTCGATTGCTTTGAATCCGACCTGTCTGCTTCATTGTGTGACTGACACTCGGGAAATCTTCGAAGGTGAGTCAGAGCCTCTGGCGAAGCGAGCGGAGGGCGGACTGACACATTGAAAGGTTCCTGTGACGTTCATAGACAGTCTGGTATGGGGTGCGTGAGAACTGCCCATTCCAGTCCGTGCTCTGTGCGGCCTTTT
>JAWQFJ010000719.1:5000-7500 GCA_034096865.1 Theodoxus fluviatilis | reverse complement strand
ATAGTTTTTGTACGCCTTGTCATCCTACACTATCATGCCAAATTGGGTGTTGATAGACTTAATAGTCTCTGAGAAAAATCCAACGTTAAAGTTTTTTACGGATGACAGGACAACCGGACACCCAGACGCCCGGACGGATGACACGGGTGACCTAGTATGAAAGTATAACATGTGTATTACAATGTTATGAAGTTTGGAAGAGTTATCTTCCATACTTCAGGGTCAAGGTCACTTCAAAATATGTATACAATCCAACTTTAAAGAGCTCCTGTGACCTTGACCTTGAAGCAAGGTCAATCAAACTGGTATCAAAAGGTAGGGATTACTTTGCCGTATACACCATATATAGGTCAGGTATCCAATCTCAAAAACTTCAGAGAAAATTGGTAAAATGTGAAAAATGGCTTTTTTTAGACAACATTTACTGCCCCTGCGACCTTGACCTTGAAGCAAGGTCAAGTCACTATGTATGTTTTTTGACGCCTTGTCATTATACACCATCATGCCAAATTGGGTGTTGATAGACTTAATAGTCTCTGAGAAAAATCCAACGTTAAAGTTTTTCAAGGACGCCCGGACGGACGAAACGGGTGAGTACATAAACTCACTTTTGCTTCGCATGTGAGTCAAAAATTGGCATCACCATATTACGTTTTATGCACTGTTCAGTTTGACAATCAGTCATCCCTCAATGCACACGAGCTTCCATTCACAAATGCATCCAACCATCCACGTCTTCATCCATCCATTTAAACATCCGTCCATCCACCAATCCATCCATACACCGATGAATCCGTCCACCCATCGAACCTTCTTTTAATTCATCCACCTCCGAGCATTCTTTCTTCCATTCATCCCTCCTCATCTGTCCATTTGTACCTCACATGCATAACCCCTGCAGTTCAGCATCCCCTTACCTCCTGCTCATAGGCCATGGGGGAGGCTCCCTCAGGAAGGTCGAGATGCACCTTCAGGCGACATACGGGGCAGTAGAGGGCGCTGCCGTCACGACGCACGTGCTTACGTATGCAGTGATGGCAGAGCACGTGACCACAGGGAAAGGTATCCGGGGACTTGCTGACCTCGACCTGCCGGTAGTACTCCGTGCTTCCGTTCCCCGCTGGGGCTGGGGACTTCTGGGTAGCGTTGCGGTTCACGTCATAGAGACGCACGCCTCGACCGTTCGACATCTTGGAGGTTTTTGGAGTGGCTTCGACGACAGAAGTGTGACGAGTGAGAAGTAGATGGTTCGATGCCCACCTCGGAGGATGAATTTTTTAAAAACTTCCTTTTGGTTGTTTTCGAGACCTCACATACACGCAAGCGCAGATCCTAGGTGTAGTTACTGAAAGAAAGGGGAGAACCGGTAAATATGAGTGCATTCACGCAAATGCAATTGCAATGTGAGCATCCAAATTTAAAAGCAGGCACTTTTTGTGTGTGCATAATCATTAAAATAATAACATCTCTAATGACCAAGAGAAAACTAGGCATTCTAATGTAGTTTTTCCTAACTAAATGTTAAATATCTGTGATACCTTTACCTTAATTTCGAGTGACTTTTGCCTCCGGAAGTTACCTTCCTGCTTGCTGGATTTGCAACGGCTGTGCATTGGTAACATTAACAAGAAGGGCAAAGCCCATACGACTCACATGCTTGACCTCGACCTTTATATGACCTTGACCTTCAGGTGACCTTCAAGGTCAAGGTCAAACAACTAAACCTACCAATGACATCATACACAAAGAAATGCTTTACACATTTTTCCTACCAAAATACATGTGACCTTGACCCAAGGTCAAGGTCATCCAAGGTCATGCAACACAAAGCTGTTAATTCAAGACATAGGAAGCACAATGGTGCTTATTGGCACTTTCTACCATGAGATATAGTCACTTTTAGTGGTTCACTACCCCATTTTGGTCACATTTCATAAGGGTCAAAGTGACCTTGACCTTGATGATATGTGAACAAATGTGTCTTAAGATGAAAGTATAACATGTGCCCCACATAATTATTAAGTTTGAAACAGTTATCTTCCATAGTTCAGGGTCAAGGTCACTTCAAAATATGTATACAATCCAACTTTGAAGAGCTCCTGTGACCTTGACCTTGAAGCAAGGTCAACCAAACTGGTATTAAAAGATAGGGCTTGCTTTGACCTATATACCACTTGTAGCTAAGGTCGCCATTCTCAATAACGTGGGAGAAAATTGGGAAAATGTGAAAAATGACTGTTTTTGAGACCACATTTATGGCTCCTGTGACCTTGACCTTGAAGCAAGGTCAAGTCACTATGTATGTTTTTTGAGGCCTTGTCATCATACACCATCATGCCACATTTGGTGTTGATAGACTTAATAGTCTTCGAGAAAAATCCAACGTTTAAGTTTTTTACGCCCGGACGGACGGACGGACGGACGGACGGACGAAACGGCTCAGTACATAGACTCACTTTTGCTTCGCATGTGAGTCAAAAACATATATACACAGAGTTCT
>JAWQFJ010000718.1:35000-99613 GCA_034096865.1 Theodoxus fluviatilis | reverse complement strand
CATTCACTCACTCATTTACTCACTCATTCACTCACTCATTCACTCACTCACTCACTCACTCATTCACTCACTCATTCACTCACTCATTCACTCACTCATTCACTCACTCATTCACTCACTCATTCACTCACTCATTCACTCACTCATTCACTCACTCATTCACTCACTCATTCACTCACTCACTCATTCACTCACTCATTCACTCACTCATTCACTCACTCATTCACTCACTCATTCACTCACTAATTCACTCACTCATTCACTCACTCATTCACTCACTCATTCACTCACTCATTCACTCACTCATTCACTCACTCATTCACTCACTCATTCACTCACTCATTCACTCACTCATTCACTCACTCATTCACTCACTCATTCACTCACTCATTCACTCACTCATTCACTCACTCATTCACTCACTCATTCACTCACTCATTCACTCGTTCGCTCACTTTCTCTCGCTCTTTCTCTCACCTTTCTATCTTATGCACAACTCGCACATTTGTTCAGTCAGTCAGTCAGTCAGTCGATTAGCTAAATGTTAGAAGAAACATTTATAATCAGTCATGAATAGGAACGATAGTTATGGAAGCTTTTAAAAAAATAGTTACGTGATGATAAAAAGTTCATTCTCTACCGTATTCTTTGTACATAATAATGTACATAAAGTGTATGTTTTAAGTGTCTAATGCGACGTTGGCCGAAATAAAACGATCAATCAATCAAACTCTCCTTCCCTCCCTCCCTCCTTTCCTCCTTCCTTTCCTCCCTCCCTCCCTCACCCACCCATCCATCCACCCACTCATTCGCTCACTCTTCCCTCCTTCCCTCCCTCTCCCTTCACTCGTCCACTCATTCGTATATTCCTTCACTCACTCATTCACTTCAGAGTGAGGGGGATAGGGGAATGGGGGGGAGTTAGGGACTGAGGTGAGGGGAATGGGGGGTCAGAGTGAGGGGGATAGGGGAATGGGGGGGAGTTAGGGACTGAGGTGAGGGGAATGGGGGGTCAGAGTGAGGGGGATAGGGGAATGGGGGGGAGTTAGGGACTGAGGTGAGGGGAATGGGGGGTCAGGGGGATAGGGGAATGGGGGGGAGTTAGGGACTGAGGTGAAGGGGACTGAGGTTAGGAGGATGGGGGGACTGAGGTGAGGGGAATGGGGGGACAGGGTGAGGGGGATAGGGGAATGGGGGGGAGTTAGGGACTGAGGTGAAGGGGACTGAGGTGAGGGGAATGGGGGGACAGTGAGGGGGATAGGGGAGTGGAGGTGGAGCTGAAAGCTTCCCTCACTCTGGCTGTCACTGCTCAGTCATCTTACACACCCAATCAGGGACCCATTGAATTATTAATGTTTGTGTTAGTATCCAGGAGTATACTTTGGTGAGATTAGTGAGTCCTCATTTTCTTTAGTGGTGATGGTGGAACTTGAGAAAATGTTTGCACTGACTCTGTGGTATTGAGAGGAGGACATACAATAGAAGATTTGTTGGTGATGCAAATCATTTCCTGTAAGTGCCATAAACGGCAGCATGCAAATGGGCCTGAGAGGGAGGCCAACATGAGAGATCTGTGTAAGGTCTGCAAGCCTCTGGTTTCTTAAAGGCCTCCGCACACGAGGCAACTCCACTCGGGCAACTCGATTGCTCACCATACATTGCTTCGTGTGCGATGTCGGTTGAAAGCAACTGGCATTCCAAGCAACTTTTCACGTCACCAGCAACTGAGTTGCTCGAGTTTGAACCTGTTCTAATTTTTGGGGCAGTGGCGTGCCATTCCAGCCACTCTCTGTGAATCCACCAAGAGCCTCGTTCTCGTGTTCTCCCGACTACTGCACATTTAATGGCGGTCGTTTCTCTCGCTTCGCTCAGAAAACGCTGAATTTGGGGACACTAAGAACCCCATCCAAAGAGAATGTAAGTCATGAACAGCATTAATTTATCAAAGCTTTATGTTGAATGCATCGATAGGCCGTGAAAGCGTCTACATTTTAAATTTCGAAATGCAGGTCACACGCAGAACCATGTGTCCGCGAGTCGACGTGTTCACAACGTGGCGAGAGATGAAAGGTCACAGTGGAAGCGTGTGCGAGCTGCAGTCTCCAGCATTGCCTGCCACATGTCAAACAACCGACCGCAAGAAACGTGGCAAGATACTTTGGTTGCCTCGTGTGCGGAGGCCTTAAGGCAGTTTGATGCAGGACTGTGATGGCAGTGCATTGATTGGACCAGTGCTGACCCCCAGTGCTGATTAGGTGGGCTGTCTGAGTGTCTTCTCCCTTCCTTCCTGGGAAAGGGAGTCCACAAAGTGCGTCTATTGATCTCTGCTCCACTGTCCTTGCTGCCTCAGCCATTGCCATGGAAACTTAGGTGCTGCTAAAGCCTGTGTCTGGCTGATGGCTAATAATGACCTGCCTGACTACTGTGAGCCTTGTCTGCAATCCCAGCCTTGCAGTTAGATGGAATGTAAAGCCTTGATCTGGCTGATGGATGTTTTCCAGCCTTCAGGATTCCAGGGGGGACAGGTGATCATAGATCTTGGGGGAGTAGGTGTGCTATGCCAGCGTGAGTGATGCTGGATACTTCAGTTTGGTGTCTCCAGACTTGTTTTTGTGAGGCACGATGCTTCAACCATGTTTCATTTGGAGGAAGATTTCCTTGAACTGAGAGGCCAAGCGATTTCTCAGCAAACTTGACTCGGTGAAATTCACCTTGTTGGAGCTGTGAGAGGAGAAGTGGAGGCACCATACAGCCTACAAGTCTTTATAGTAAATGTCACTGCTGTCTCTGTCAGCCTGCAACACCACCCATCCACAGCCCGGCACAGCCAAGGGAAAAGCTGTCTGGTGGCCTCAGAGCTGCACCTGTGCTGGGTGTGCATACCAACATTAATGCAGGCTATTGAAGGAGACACCAGGTGGCTGTTATTGTTGGACTTTCTACAGTCACCCTCACCCTGCTCTCTCTCAAGCACTGTCTCCCTCTCTGGGGAGAGGCATCCTCTGGGGAAATCCTAGGTCAAATCTTGCCCTGTTGATCAGGAGAGTCCAGATCCAGATCCAATTGGTCTCACTTCTTTGCTATTCTGGAGTGGGAGTTGCAGGGGACATCTGTCCATGAGATTTTTGGAGTCACAGTGAATATTCAGGAAGGCCAAGGCCAAGGGATAATAAATGAGATGTGCCTGCATTGAGTGAGGTGACAACTTAAAGTTATGGGTTGGCCTAGTATTCTGTGGCCATGTGTGACAATGTTTACAGGTCATTTATAGTCCTCTCTCCCACAACCAGTCCTGCTCTGGAAAATATTGCACAAGATAAAATTAACAAAAACTGCTTCTAGTTCTACACATAAATCGTAGTCCACCATGTGATAGCTAGTTGTCTGAAAACGTCTCCACAGTTAAAAAATTTGAAGCCTTTTGTCAGTCTTGTGGGTCTGGGAGTTAGGTCTAAGTGCTTTTGCCCACAGCCTTCTAATTCATCATGCATCATTGAGTGACAAGTTGTACAGGTCAACATAAGTGCACATCACTTGGGAAAATTTTCTTCTGGTGCATTTCTAATCCTTGTAGATTCCCCTGCAGTGAATTGGCACATGGGCCTGCAGTGAAGATTTACAACCAAATCACATGGGAGCCATTGTTGTCAAGTGCCATGTGCAGACGGGCAGGGCTGGAAGGAGAGAGCGGTTTGAGGCTGGGGCGTCTGTACTTTCAGCCATCTTGTCTTCCATTCCCAGGCGTACAGTGTGTGGAAAGCCTGCCTCCTATTGATTGAACTGCTGTCAGGCTAAAAAACCATCTCAGCCCTACTGTTCCTACCAAGTTGCAGGCCATAGCGCAGCCGTCCTTCAGTGACATTGATTTGAGGAGGCAACAAATCATTTGGCAAAGATTTATCCGGTCTTGCGCATTGAAAGCTGATCAAGTGGTTCTGGATTCCTCAGCCCAGCTGGGCTTGTTGGAACTGTACACTGCAAGACTATTAATAGAGTGACTGTCTGATTTTGTGGGCCTAGCTGCTACCTGCCATGCTGTGCTGTTGACAGTAGCTGCCTGTCACAAGCAGAGAACTGCAGAGTGCAGTCAGGGCTTTCAACTGGCTGGATCTTATGAGTGTGGTGTTTGTGTCTCCAGTTCCCCCTGTAACGTAAGACAGCCTGTGGACTCACTGTGCAGAAAACCAACAGCCCTCTGCTGAGAGCAACAAGGTGTGACTTTGAAAAAGGATCTTGCATTGCTATTGGTTCAAACCTGCTGCTCCTTTTCAAGCACTCTTGCAGCAGTGCAGGTAGCATGAACTACTATGTCCAACGCCTGGAAAGTTCCGGGGGACCAAACAATACAAGCTCCATGTAGAAACAGTTGGGATGAAACAATGTGGTGTGAGGAAAACTGTTTGTCCACCGCCTTTCCTTGGTATGTGAATGCAGTGTTGACAAAGCTCTGTCTTGAATTTGGAATGAGAAATTCAACAGACATGGATTAGTGAGCACAGGACTGGATTTTAACATGTATTTCTATGATGAACCAAACCTATGTTAGCTGCTAAGTGGCAGGAATGTACCGAGCATACCTTCGACTGCTGCTGTCACACCAGAAGGAGTTGCTGGCTGTCATCAATGCAGCAGCCTGTGAGGACCAATCTCCTTCCAGTGAAATGAAACGGGTATGAGAGAGAGAGAGAGAGAGAGAGAGAGAGAGAGAGAGAGAGAGAGAGAGAGAGAGACAGAGACAGAGACAGAGACAGAGAGACAGAGAGAGACAGACAGAGAGACAGAGAGAGACAGACAGAGAGACAGAGAGGCAGTTGGGAGTGGGATGAGTGGGGAAGAGAGAGAGAGAGAGAGAGAGAGAGAGAGAGAGAGAGAGAGAGAGAGAGAGAGAGACAGAGAGAGAGACAGAGAGACAGAGAGAGAGAGGTGGGTGGGGGGTGGATGGAAAGAAATGAAGGGGTGTGGGGTAGGGAAAAAGATTTTGTGAATCAGATGCTGTATATTCTGCAGAGGCACAGACGTTCTTTGTATGAATGACAGCTGCCTACAGCTTGATCAGGCTGCTAAATGTCCCACACAGCCCATGGCCCTCACCTTGGTAACAGCTTGTCTGAGTTGGTCTTGCTTGAAACTAAAGCCTGGTGAATTTTGCAAGCAATAATTCACTCTGGGTTTCGTCAGGACTTCCATGAAGGAGTCTTTGAAAATGTTTCAGCTGCGCAAAGCCTGTTGCTCTGAGATTACATTGTCTTTTTATTGACTCACATGCGAAGCAAAAGTGAGTCTATGTACTCACCCTTTTCGTCCGTCCGGGCGTCCGGTCCGGGCGTCCGAAAACTTTAACGTTGGATTTTTCTCGGAGACTATTAAGTCTATCAATACCAAATGTGGCATGATGGTGTATGATGACAAGGCCTCAAAAAACATACATAGTGACTTAACCTTGCTTCAAGGTCAAGGTCGCAGGGGCCATAAATGTTGTCTAAAAAACAGTCATTTTTAACATTTTCTCAATTTTCTCTGAAGTTTATGAGATTGGATACCTGACCTATATATGGTATATAGGGCAAAGTAATCCCTATCTTTTGATACCAGTTTGGTTGACCTTGCTTCAAGGTCAAGGTCACAGGAGCTCTTCAAAGTTGGATTGTATACATATTTTGAAGTGACCCTGACCCTGAACTATGGAAGATAACTGTTTCAAACTTAATAATTATGTGGGGCACATGTTATACTTTCATCATGAGACACATTTGGTCACATATCATCAAGGTCAAGGTCACTTTGACCCTTATGAAATGTGACCAAAATGGGGTAGTGAACCACTAAAAGTGACTATATCTCATGGTAGAAAGTGCCAATAAGCACCATTGTGCTTCCTATGTCTTGAATTAACAGCTTTGTGTTGCATGACCTTGGATGACTTTGACCTTGGGTCAAGGTCACATGTATTTTGGTAGGAAAAATGTGTAAAGCATTTCTTAGTGTATGACGTCATTGGTAGGTTTAGTTGTTTGACCTTGACCTTGAAGGTCACCCGAAGGTCAAGGTCATATAAAGGTCAAGGTCAAGCATGTGAGTCGTATGGGCTTTGCCCTTCTTGTTATTTTTTTACTCACATGCGAAGCAAAAGTGAGTCTATGTACTCGCCCGTGTCGTCCGTTCGAGCGTCCTGTCGTCCGTAAAAAAACCTTTAACGTTGGATTTTTCTCGGAGACTATTAAGTCTATCAACACCCAATTTGGCATGATGGTGTATAATGACAAGGCGTCAAAAAACATACATAGTGACTTGACCTTGCTTCAAGGTCAAGGTCGCAGGGGCCATAAATGTTGTCTAAAACCAGCCATTTTTCACTTTTTCCCAATTTTCTCTAAAGTTTTTGAGATTGGATACCTGACCTATATATGGTATATAGGGCAAAGTAATCCCTATCTTTTGATACCAGTTTGATTGACCTTGCTTAGGAGGTCTTTAAAGTTGGATTGTATACATATTTGAAGTGACTCTGAACTATGGAAGATAACTCTTCCAAACTTCATAACATTGTAGTACACATGTTATACTTTCATACTAGGTCACCCATGTTGTCCGTCCGGGCGTACTGTCGTCCGTAAAAAACTTTACCATTGGATTTTTCTCGGAGACGATAACAAGTCTATCAACACCCAATTTGGCATGATGATGTATGATGACAAGGCGTCAAAAAACATACATATTGACTTGACCTTACTAAAAGGTCAAAGTCGCAGGGGCTGTAAATGTTGTCTAAAAAGCAGTCATTTTTCACATCTTCTCAGCATGTGAGTCGTGTGGGCTTTGCCCTTCTTGTTTCTTTAAATAGTTGGCCTGGCAACTGGTAATGGCAATACATCATAGACGATAGAGTGATAGATTGTCTGCAATGTGTTTAGGTGTAATAAAAAAAAAAAAAAAAACTTCTTGTGTGGAGAGTTGAGTCAACAATCTTATGATAGCAAGGAACTGCTCAGTCTTAGGGATGAGGGAACTGCCACTGGCGAGCTGCAGTATTTGTATGCCCTGGAGACTGAAGACTGGTATGACTAGAGAGAAGGTTTTCACACCCACTGCCTGGAATTATTTATGGATCCCCAGTGGCATGGGGGAAGCAAATTGGACATGATCCGTGAATGCTGCATGTGTGATGGTGCCTAGAGTGTTTGTTGAAACTTGTGTAAGTTCTTGATCATGTCAGATTTTGTATTATAGTTTGTTTTGTTTATTTTTTGGTGTTGACAGATATCAATGCAGTTGTTTGTATTTTCTTGCCTTGCATCAAAGATCTGATTTTATAATCTGCACCATTTCTTTAGTTCATAGTTTCTGTTGAAGAGTTTTGGATGGACAGTTTCCATGTATTGTGTGAGATTTTAGTCGGACTGCAGATGCTGAGAGAGTACTGGTAGTTGTGAAAGTTAGGCAGCAGTGCATTCGCATTACCCATGGTGTACATCAAAGGGAAAATCCGTTTTGCCCCCCTTTAAACTGCTGTCACATGCATTTGAAGGACAAACGTTCATTTTAGTTGAAAGCATCTGTGGACTTGCTACCATTTTGCTTCTTCAGTGAATAAGGGAGCTAGAGCTCATCCTATTTAGCATCACTTGCATTAACACTTTCCAGTGTGATTACTTTGTAAAGATCAGCTACTTTTTACAACATCTTGTGCATACTATTGCAGGTGAAATGTGTCTATTTTCAACGTGGTATTTTATTACCATGAATGGATTGTAACCTGTGTTATTGTGTGAATTTTGTGTGGGATAGAGGATGGGTAGGTGGGTAGGGGTGGGGTATGGGATTGGATTTATTTGTTTGCTTTCTTGTTTTAACAAGGGCTGCATGTAAGATAGGCAGCTATGCCTAATTCATGTATTTCCTGTGAAAAATAAAGTTTAATCAATCTCTCTCTCTCTCTCTCTCTCTCTCTCTCTCTCTCTCTCTCTCTCTCTCTCTCTCTCTCTCTCTCTCTCTCTCTCTCTCTCTCTCTCTCCCTCCCGCCCTCCCTCCCTCCCTCCCTCCCTCCCTCCCTCCCTCCCTCCCTCCCTCCCTCCCTCCCTCCCTCCCTCCCTCCCTCCCTCCCTCCCTCCCTCCCTCCCCTATATTTCTATGTTTCACTTTTCCTTTCTTGGAGGACAAACCCCATTATGCAGAGTTCTGCAAGGACTGTTTGTGCATTTACAGATGGCTTGCCAGCTGACTTTGACCAAGCCTGCCCCAGAGTTCAAGACCCAGGCTGTGTACAATGGTGACTTCAAGGAGGTGAAACTCTCAGACTACAGGGGCAAATATGTTGTCTTCTTCTTCTACCCCCTTGACTTGTAAGTCGTCCTTCTCTATCCAGTCCACTTGCAAGTTGTGGTCAGGCCCATTGGTAGCACAGTGCAGTGTAGGTTTTTGGCACATGTTATCCCTTCATTTCATCATTTCCTACATAGATAGTCTTGATGCTGCAGTGTGACTTCAGAGCGTATGGAATAACTTGAAAAGGCTTATTTTGTTGAGACAAAGTGGCTAAATAACTGAAACTTGAAACAAAATGAATGCAAATTACCTTAAGTGTCAATGTCAGCTCCAGTGGCTAGTGGTAATATATTCAAGGACTTCTGACCATCTGTTAAATTAAAGCCATGGTCAGGGCATTCTAGTTCACTAGAGACTTCGCCTACCAGGGAAAGTGTCTCTAGCCCAGTTGACATCACGTGATGGAAGGTTTATTAAAACCAAAATGGAGGTCACACGAGAGGCTTGTGGTATAACCGATCTACTCCCTGACATACGCCTTTAAAGTAGTTTTAAGACTATTTCGCACAAAACTCTTAAGTTACTCTTGTTGAGGCAATAAACAAGCATTTATGCGATAAAATAAAATGTTTGTGTTGAAATGGAAACAAGTTGTCATCTGAATGATTTCTGTAAAAAGTGGAGAGAGAAAAAGTATCAGAACAAACTATTTTTGGCGCAATGCTGTAATGCAAAGGATCAAGTCTATTACGCATTCATTGCGAACTGTTCCAGAGTCACTACTGATTCAAGTTCACAGAATGTGGTCAGGGACTGGGACCGTGGCATATTCTGAGGCTTTTTTGTTTTAGTTTGTTTATAATTATATCTTTGTTTCAGTGAATATTTTTTCCCTTTAATGGATTTTAGGGCCCAATGATCTGAGTAACTGGTTTTGAAGAAAGACTGCAAGGAACACTTCTTATTTTCTGAAGATTCCCCCCCCCCCCCCTCCCCCTGGAGCATTTTGCTGACTCTAGAAATGTATTGACTCATTTGAATTCTAATAGTAGGTGCACCATGTTGCCGTTTGTGTTGCAGCACCTTTGTCTGCCCCACGGAAATCATTGCCTTCAGTGACCGTGTGGAGGAATTCCGCAGCATCAACTGTGAAGTGCTGGCCTGCTCCACAGACAGCATCTACTCCCACCTGGCATGGTAGGCACTACCCAGCATGCAGAGGTGCAGCCTTGATCTTAGCTCTCTCTCTCTCGCTTTCACACACACACGCACACATACATGCATGTGCTCACATGAAGAGAAGTGTACACCATGTATGCACATGCTAAGAATTGAAAGCATGCAGTGTATGGTATTGTACTAAATAGTGAAATATACTATGGAGTATTGTTGATACACCTGTTGAAAATCGGCAATCATAAAACACATGGATATTTGTACATGTGCACAGTTATGCATGCACATGTATAAGCATATCCACATACATCCACATAAACACACGCTCTCACAAACAGATTCACAAACACTAAATGGTTCTATCATTCCAAATTTGCTAGTCATTGTAAGTGTGTATGTGCTCTGCTTTGCCAGGCTTGATGGCTGCTATGCCCTGCAGTACTTGGCAAGCTGCCAGCTGTGGCCATGTCTGGATCAGAAATATAGTCCAGGTGCAAAGCTCAGTGTCTGATTGTAATTGACAGATGGAGGAAATCAGTCAAAAGTACTTAAGAAAGTGCAGACACTCGAGCAATGTGTTGACTCGCATGCAATCTTGCCATTTTAAGCCAGTCCATGAAGTCGGGGAAGTGTTATGTATTATCATAATTTTGTCTTCAATTGTGCCAGTGTAAATTGTTTTGCTGCAGTATCAGCATATCTTGCACTGCGACAGTGTAGACTTTCCTACAGGATCAACATATCTTGCACTGTGACAGTGTGGACCGTTTCCTGCAGTATCAACATGTCTTGCTCTGTGACAGTGTGGATTGTTTCCTGCAGTATCAGCATATCTTGCACTGTGACAGTGTAGACTGTTTCCTACAGGATCAACATATCTTGCACTGTGACAGTGTGGACTGTTTCCTGGAGTATCAGTATGTTTTGCACTGTGACAGTGTGGACTGTTTCCTGTGGGATCAGCATATCTTGCACTGTGACAGTGTAGACTGTTTCCTGCAGGATCAGCATATCTTGCACTGTGACAGTGTGGACTGTTTCCTACAGGATCAACATGTCTGGCACTGTGACAGTGTAGACTGTTTCCTGCAGGATCAGCACATCTTGCACTGTGACTGTGGACCGTTGCCTGCAGGATCAACATGTCTGGCACTGTGACTGTGGACTGTTTCCTGTGGGATCAGCATATCTTGCACTGTGACTGTGGATTAGCATGTCTTGCATTTTTACGGTGTGGACCTTTTCCAACAGGATCAATACTCCCCGGAAGCAGGGAGGCCTGGGCAACATGAAAATCCCACTGCTGGCGGACAAGACCATGGAGATCTCCAGGATGTACGGCTGTCTAAAGGAGGATGAGGGCATAGCCTTCAGGTACGCTGCCTGTGTGCTGTGAACAGTACTGAGTGGGTAGTCATTCTGTCTGGCATAGCTTGCACCAGTGGTGTGCCTTGCCCTTCCTGAAAGCCCTGTCTCTGGAAGAGCATTTGCACTGCACTGAATGTTTATGAATCACAAAGTTAATGATTTATTTTTGCTTACTTCTTTGTAGCCCTTATTTGTTGCTTTCATGTGGTTCATAAGACAAGCCACACTCCTTACAACATGCATGCACTGCCAAGATCCACTCACAATTTCTCAGATTCCTTGACAGTGGATGGTGTGTTTACATTGCATCAAGCACCATTGGGATACATGTGCATTTTGGATAAGTTGCTGAGGCACGGCATGCAGGTCAACAGCTGTGGGGAACGGATTTTCTGCTTGAAACATCTGTGCATGTGCAAAGTGCTGAGGTGTTTGTGACACTAATGTGATCCAACTACTGAGGCTGAGACTGAGGCTGCCTGTGAACTAAGTGCTGCTAGAGAGGCATCACTCGACTTGTCTCGCTGAAAAAGAAGACTTAAGCTGGGCATTCTTCTAATTGCATCCTTGTCCTCGCATGCTGTTGGAAAATGATTTAGAATACATTTATTAAGACTTCTTTTTACAGCTAAATTTTGATATGGCTTTGCATTTTTTAGGATATAATTGAATCACTGAATCCCATTTACACAATTTGCAGAATAAGTAATCTATGATAAGCAGAAAAGGTTGACCTTCGGTGAAAAGTGGAAGGATTGATGGGGTCTAGCACCATTTTGAAGAAGAGAGATGGGTTTAAATAAAATTGTTTTATGCACACTGTTGTGCTCAGACTGCTCAAGCTCTTGCCACGCTGGTTTCTCATTGTCAAGTGAAGATGACTGCTGGTGTGTCTCCTGAATCAACTGTTTCTCATATCCATATATGCATTGCTTCAGAGTGCAATTTTAACCTTGCAATTTGGGCTCTTTGGGTGTGATAATTGTTTGGCTAGAAAGTCAATAGTATGATGCCTGGTCATTCATTCCTTGTCACCCGTGTTGAAAACTTCTAACTTTGTCTTTATCCCAGAAACTATATTTTGTGAGAAATCCAAGCTGCCCATGATGATGTTAAACATGCATATATATATGATGAACCTTCCCCAGCAATGACACTTTTCAGGCATCGTGACTGGTGTGTGGAATCTTAACATGGAGTACTTTAGTTGGCCTTTACTCCAACACTGTCAGTCTAAAACTCTTCGTGTTGTGCATCTTTTCCCAAAGATTCTGGTTTTGGCTTTGTTGACCTTCCAACTGACATATGTGAGCCAGCGCCACAAAATGAGTGATACGTCTCGAGGACAAAACTAAAGGGGAAGCCTATTTATAGAGTATATGTCAATGTCTTGTATTTTGAGTTCTAGCCATTTTCAGATCTGTTTACACATAATGCACACCATATCCTGGTCTTAGACTAAAATTTCACCTCTAAAGTGGAGAAAGTTTATGTTTATTAACATTGATCATCGAAACAAAGGATGCAGTCTAATTAGAATGAGGCATTTCTGAGACGTCATAGATAGGTAAGTACAGTTATGAATTATTCATTGCACTTTTCTGAAGTTCATTGGCTTTTGCTTTGCAAAGGTAGTTTGATGCCTTCAGTTGCAGTATGCCAAGTTTCATGCTTATTAACGTATGGTTGCTATGGTAAATAAATAGTATTTTGTCCCTATACTTGGACGTCATTTTTCTCAGAATTCAAGTGTTACTACCCTCTTACTGCAAATGACCATACCTTCCTTATTAATAGAGGTAGAAGAATGATTTTGGTATCAATAGAAAGCTCTATTGCTGGGCTTTAATTTGACGCCATGACCTCAAAAATGCAAAAGAAAACGACTTATCACTCATTTTGTGGTGCTGGGTCACATATGTTCAGATAAACAAAACAAAAACTAAAAATTATACATTTTGGCTAAGGAGGCCTGAGGAAATCTGGTGAACATTAATGCAAGTTGAGGGAGCCTTCTTCTTTGACCTGGTTTGAATTACATGCCAGTCATGTGTAACTGTGATGTCATTGGTCACATCTGTTGATGTGGATTATTTAGCAATTCAGATTAAGCCCTGATGGATCTGCGTGTGTATGGTGCACTTCACATGAGCAATATGGGTTGCACACTGATTGGAGACTATTTGATGCACAGGGCTCTGTTCATCATCGACGACAAGGGCAACTTGCGCCAGGTCACAATGAATGACCTGCCTGTTGGCCGTTCTGTCGACGAGACCCTGCGTCTGGTGCAGGCCTTCCAGTTCACGGACAAGCATGGTGATGGTGAGTGCAGCCTGCTGTCACTTAGCTTGAAGATTGTATTGAACTCTAAGCTTTGTTGGATGGAGTGTAAAAGTCAGCTTTTACATAGGAAGAGGAGTTTTGGTAAAACTATCATGAGATGAACACCCAGTACACTGTATTGAACCCCATGCTTTGTTGGAGCTTTTACACAAGAAGAGGAGTTTTGGTAAAACTATCATGAATGTGATGAACACCTAGGACAGGGTTTTGTCTTAGGGAATGGCATTGCAATGACTGCTGCAGAGCTCAACACTCTGGTTTCCAAACCTTTGGAGACTATTGCCATGTGTGTTTGTGTATGTGTTTTGCAATGTGTCCTTTGCTTGTGTTGCAATGTGCCATATGTTTGTGTCGCTGTGTCCTGTGTTGCAGTATATCCCGACTCTTGTGTCCCTTTGTGTTGCAGTGTGCACTGTGTTCCTATGTGTTTCAGTGTGTACTGACTCATGTTCCTTTGTGTTGCAGCATGTACTGATTCTTGTGTTTCTGTGTTGCAGCATGTACTGATTCTTGTGTTTCTGTGTTGCAGCATGTACTGATTCTTGTGTTTCTATGTGTTGCAGTGTGTCCAGCAGGTTGGAAGCCTGGCCAGGAGAGCATGAAGCCAGACCCCAAGGCCAGCCAAGCTTACTTCACCAAAAATGCATAGCCCTCTCATCCGCAAAGAAAGTCAAAGCAACACCACCCCCTCCCCCACAGTTGCCAGTCTCTGCCCCTCTCAAGGGTCGTATGCATCCAAGCTCAGAAATACTCCATGTCAACCCTGTGCTGCTGGGTAGAACACCGGCTGTGAACAAGTCACCAATACATGTTGCAAACTTGGCAACCAGTCGTAGCCACAGTAATCAAACTGCAGTTATACTTTTTGTTACATGTTGCTTAGCTTCACGACCTGGCCTGAATGTGTTCCATTTAATGGATTTTTTGTGTATTTCATCACATTATGTTACTGTGTTACTGGGAGGCTTTGTCAGCCAAGTTGTCTTTGCATCTAAGTGTGCCATTCAAAATAGTTATTTTTGAATGCCCAATAAAGTTTCAGTTCATCATTTCCAGACTTGATTGCAGTCTTCATGGGAATGGAATGAAAGGAGAGACGGCTACTGGGAGAAAATTTAATGGTCTTTCAGGCAAGTCTGAACATGTCACGGTGCATACTGGGGACTACATGGGGAGTGAGAGACATGGTAGCGAGTGCTGTAGTGAAGGAGAGGCTGTTGGTTCTACTGAAACCAAGGTGTTCTCTCTTTCAGTCATGTTTAGTGACTTGCACTACATCATTACATGATCTCTCCTGTACACAGTACCCAGGTACCCATGGCTATGTTGCTCCCAGGACCCCAAATGCCAGATTTCTGTCAGGGAGTCTGCAGATTTGTCAATTCTGCTTGCAGTATCTTTTGGCTGGAAATAGTGTATCTTGGTTGCATTGGTTTGTGCATTTCTGTTGCAAACTTGTTTCTAGCCTTGCATAGCCATATTGGCTCTTGCGAGTCCAGGGCACTACAGCAGCCGTATTCACAACGGCGATTTATCGGCGATTTATTTTAACCCCGATTTATCTCTAAACTCAGACGATTCCAACTGCCTGTTCCGCTCTCCCTTGGCTGGAAACCAGTATACATAGCAAAGCGCAACCTAGAATCCTCTGACGAGGGTACCTTATCTAACCGATCAAGATAACGCGGGGCTAGGGGGATAAATCGAGTGTTGAAAAGATAAATCGCCGTTGTGAATACCAGCCCAGAGCACTACAAGTCCAGGGCACTACCAAGTCCACAACATTACAAGTCCAGCTGCATGAAAAATTGGTATGCGAGAACAGGAGGCAGGGGTGATTTTGGACACAGTTTATTGAGTGGGGTTTTGCGGAGGGGAGCACTCTGCAACTGAGTAAAACCGAAAAATCAATATCACTAGTAGGCCCCCACTGGGTGGGAAGGGTTAAACTGATCAATCATGATATGATAACTCAGTCGGGAACACATAGGTAAATCACAACCATAACTAAACAAGGGTCAGTCAACAAAACAGTGAGCCAAGGGGAAACTTCACTACAGACAAGCTGGGAGCGTGTGGATGTGTGATGATGAAATGTTCATGACAATTTCATTGCGTACTTGGGTTGTTGATCTTGTTCTGATTGCCAGTTTGAGTACCAGCCAAAGTTGTGCCAAGTGAGACATCTTTCCTGTTAATGTGCGTAGCTGTAATTCCAAAACTAATATATATATTCCCCTGCTAAGCTCCTCTTTTCCCCCAAAATTCTTCTTCAAAGGTGAAAATTGTTTCCATTAGTGAATCCTGTTCAGTTGTTCTTCCACATAGGCAAAAACACCAACACTAAAGCATACACACTATTTGGCAAGAGGAAGAGATTGGGTGGATTGTACATTCAAAACATGACTACACATAAATAATAATTCAAACCTTTTAGACAAATAGCTCCGCATTACTAACTTCCTTGGGTATTCCCGAATGTATGGGCAGTGAAATATTTATCTCCCCCATCTCACTGGTACCGATTTAACCATTTCAGTTTTGCTACTGTGAAAGGGATGTGCAGTGTAGTAAACATTGCTGATTTTGACATCACAGTGAAATTTTAATTTAGCAAGAGATGACAGAAAAAGTGATAAAAACAAGAAAGACCACAAATCTCAGAGTCCAAATGCACCAGAAACAACAAGTTGGAGGACCACAACAAAGGAAAACAATATCAAAGCATTGCACTATTTCATAACAACAAACACAAGTCGTGCCACAAAAAGTTTCGTGGACAGGACCATGGACAATACAAATTTAACTTACACTATCTACAATCTATTGGGCCAGCCCCGAATGTTATGAAATGTTTAGCATTCCCTTCCCATTCCAAAAATATATCTTTCGATGTTTCAGTGAGAAAACAACAATTTCAAAGAGCATCTTGCAAATTTCTTTTAGCAAAGTGTGCATAATCAAGCCACAATGGTGTATTTTTTTCTTATTGATAGAGGACATGCATATTTCATGAGCATATTTCTCTTGCACCATACGACATGACAAAACTATTATTCTCACTGTAAAGCTCTGTGAGCCTTCAACAATAGATAACTTACTAAGTAAAATCCAGATAATGTTCATTCTTCCAAGTTGTAATCAACAATACTGTAGCATCTGTGTCTGCACTGAGCAAGGTCATAATTGAATGACAATATTTCTGTAATGCTTCAGAGGCCCATGCGTCGAATCCTACACACTTCCAACATTTGCATACACACAAACACACACACACATTCAGAGGCTTATAAGGGGAAGACATAGAAAATCTTTGAAGAGGATCTACTGTATGACTCTCAGAAACTGGTCAGAGGTAGTATCTGAGAGACCCCAGCTTTCTGGATTGATTGATTCTCGCCTCTACAACTTGATATTTACCTGCCATCACATATTAACAGGTAATTTGACAACGGTGACAGCACGCACATTCTGCCTATGGCAATTTAATTTTCAGTGACATCGATTTGTTCAGAATGACTGCCAGTTTTGAAAATCTGTAAGCATTAAGAATGCCATTGGTATCACAATTCATGGTCAAACATACCACAGAAAATGCCACTCTCAAGAGATGGACCAACTGAGCCAGTTGTGCAAGAGAATGATGAGTTCATGAGAGGATGAGGAGGGGCGGGGGACACCCTACAGCTAGACTGGGGACTCGGAACCACAAGGGAGCAGCTGCCAAGAGTGACCAGAACTCCGTGGCAGTTGCAGGAGCAGATTCACATGCACCAAGTGGTGCACTAAACTCTGTCCCAAGGAGAAAAATATGTACACCATTTGCACACTTTACTCCATGCTTCAAGTTCAATTTCTCCGGCAACCAATCACACCCATCACCTTGTGTGGACCAGACAGACAGACACAGCGACCCTTCGAGTTCGCTGTGGCGTGAGAAGTGGTCCACTGACCATCCTGTCCTCAATTGATCCATGCAGATCCATGCCTTGAGCAAAAAAGTGTGATTAGGTGGTAGTGATGAGAAAGAACTCTGGCACAAGGAAGACACAGGTCAAGGTGACCATCAAGGTTTCTTCTAGCTTGGAAACGAAAGTCTCAGGCACTTGGGCATCAGTTTGTCTGTCCACATGCAACTTATCTGTCTGGACACAACTTGGTACTGCTGTCCTATTATAAACTGTCAGATCACAGTTTATCAGCGAGGACGTAGCTCATGGGCAATCTGTCCAGACAGAAGTGTCTGTCTACAGACGACCACGATGACCAGGCCTGAGAACGCATCTGTGGACATACCACAGGTGAAGACGCATAGTTTTTCAGAAGTGCAGGAAGACTAGTGTCCCAGTACAGGGAATATTTTCCCAGGACAGTGTCTTCACTGACTTCTGGACATGTAGGTTTGTGGCATGCCGACATCGGCAAGCACTGACAGCTCGTCAGCTTGTGTGGCGTGACGTTGCTGAGAGTGTTTCATGCTGTCGGCACTGCGAAAACAGGGTTGCATGTCAAAGATGCCAGAGGGCAACATTTGACATGAGCTTCTTGAGGAAGTAGGTACATTTACTCCCATCGAGTTTTGCTACAGTGCAGTTCAATGAACAAGACTCTCATCTAATCACCGCAAAATGACATTTCTAGATGGACGTGCTAACTAGAATTTGCTGATAGATTACACCCACCATTGAAAATTGTGTGCATTAATGTCATACTCGATACACCCTCTAACTATGATGTTAGGCTCTTTTCCCTGTTTTTGATGACTGCACTGTTCACAAACAAAGGGAGGAGTGCCAAAATTTCAGACCTACCAACCATCAAAAAACAAACAATAATAAGATGTAAAACATAACTTTCACATTCTATTTCAATGAACTGAAATAGCAGCATTTCATAGACGAACTGACTTTTTATGAAAAATGTAGATTAAAAAGTTCTCATGAGTGACAACTTGGAAAAAAACAAACACCACTTTAAAAGCAAATGCAACTAAAATTCTTGAATGGAAAAAGTGTGGTTGGTAGGTCTTGGTTAAGGTAGGGCAGTGCTACTAGGACCTAAGTTAGCCCAATACTTATTGAAATAAATATGTACTCCAGTGGAATGTTTGCTAAAGAGAGCAAGAAATATGTATACCTTTCCTCTAATATTAATAACAAGATTTACACAATGGTACATAGGAATGGTTAGTCCTACATCCATATTTTGTGCCAAGATTTTGCTATACACCATCCTACATAGATGATGAACAACTGCGAGGATTCCGAACTTAGATGTTGAAAATTCTCCTCCCAGACTTCCACTAGAAGACAAATATCAGAAGTGCATTGTCAAACACACCTCATCTTGATTCTTGGTTCTTAAGCAGACACGGCTCTGCCAATTGTACACAGCCTCTGTGGGTTGTAAGGATGCAACGCTTGGCACACTAGAGGGGTTTGGGCCTCTAGGCAGGTTCACAGCTTGATGCTACCTTCACAGGCAATTCTCAGAGAAGGAACTCATACAGGAAGGGAAAGCCTCTAGCAGTAATCAGTCAGCTTGGGGTGGGGTGGGGTGGGGGTTAAAGGAGAGAGAGAGAGAGAGAGAGAGAGAGAGAGAGAGAGAGAGAGAGAGAGAGAGAGAGAGAGAGAGAGAGAGAGAAAGAGAGAGAGGAGAGAGAGAGAGAGAGAGAGAGAGAGAGAGGAGAGAGAGAGAGAAAGAGAGAGAGAGAGAGAGAGAGAGAGAGAGAGAGAGGAGAGAGAGAGAGAGAGAGAGAGAGAGAGAGAGAGAGAGAGAGAGAGAGAGAGAGAGAGAGAGAGAGAGAGAAACTCACTTGAATAAAGGAGAGATCAAATCAAATCAAATAATGAAAGAGACAATCAAGTGTGAACCCAACCTCAGACACTGAATGAACAGTTCTGTAATGCTCCAAAATTAACATAGGGTCATAAGACCCCCTGATAAACAATTTACACCTCTTGATTCTTGTAGTGTTGATTACATGTGCATGTACATGAGCAATGCATGATATTGGTTTCGTGATTATGAGAGAATGCACATGATTATGATAGGTTTACATGACCCGATTCATATGGAACCTATGAATGACTTAAGCTTGGTATGTATTAAGTACATCAAGTAATCACCACCATCCCATAAATTTAACTAGTCTGATGTGATCGATTTGACACAGCTTTGATGGTTTCACTTTTCATTCCTTCCAAGTGCAGAAAGGCAAAAGTGGAAGGAAGAGTCATCAGGTCAAACAATTTGGTCTTTCAAGAAACATCAGTCCCCAAAGAGCAACTTTTAGGCCAGTTATTCCCCGATAGTCATTGAATCCATTGTCCTACTACAAGTCAGTGCAAGTCCAGAGGTACAGTCAAAGACACTGAACAATGTATTTCACATCTTCCTAATTCATTGCGATAGATGGAAAATCTGTCATGATTGAAATCTTCAGCATCCATGCATTACAAATGAAATGATTATGTCATCATTTTCAGAAGAAAACCCATTGACCATGTGATGAGGACACAGACATGAATTCATTTTGAACAACCTGAAAAGTCAGGGTACACAGCTGGTCATATGTAACCTCATGACAGCAGTGCTGTCCAAACAATGTATATATCTGTGACAGACTTCATCATCTTTGTTTTGTTGAGACATGAAAATAGAGAGGACCAGCTTTCACCTACTTATATTACACTGGACCAGATATAAAAGGCACAGGTATGTGGAGGGGGGAAAACCCCCTCGTTTCCATGTGAAAACATGATTTCGTATACTTCTCAAAGTTGGTATTGTCTTGCATGTTCTGGTTTCTGTCACCAATCTCTCACCAAATGGTCATATCACAGTTATTTGTTAATACAAATTCTTTTAAAAAGGTAAACATCTTTAAAAATGGAGCAGAAATGTGTGTCCGGCAACCCAGTTTTGGCACAGGAATCTTAAGCTGTAGGCTGAGCTGATCTTGCATCTTCAGCAAGAATTCCCACCTTGCATCGTTGGATAGAATTCCCACCTTGCATCGTTGGATAGCCTTACTGGGGTTGAAATGGGGGGCAGGCCTTCTTAGTTCTTGCCGAAGACTGCCCTAAAAAAACTTGCTTCAAAATGCTGAGTTGTTTAAGTCTTGGGAGTCAATAAGTGTTGTTTTCTCATCAAATTCATAACTTGGAAATTCTATAATGCTTCATGAGGCTTTTTTTTCCTCCCAGAGCTGTGTAAATCTTTGAGGCAAGTGAATATTCAGTTTTACACCATCAAGATAGTAAAAGCATCACAGCCCAACACATGGCTATGGAAATCTCATTTCCAAAAATATGCTAAATAAACTGCATTTTAGAATTTAACGGTCCCTCCCTGCCATCCTGAAATATCTGCAGTCGCACTACACTGCAGAATGTAAAAGATTCGAAAATTGAAAAAATACAAAAGTTTGATTAACATTTTAGAAACAATATCGTGTTGATCCCCATTTCATCAAGTTTAAATTAATTTGAAGAGTTCCACTACAGTAAGGGGAAAAACAAGAACGAAAACAAAAGCTCCTCGGATATACTGAACGTCATTGCTGTACATCTTGGTGCCTCTTCAAAAGCAAAGAGCCCTGAGATCCAATTCTCAGCTGAGATCAAGAGCTACAGAGAGTGCATTATAGACAATGTTGACACTCTCTGGCACATGCAGCCAGCAGCTGCAATGGCCGATAGCAGTGGAGGCCAGCACTGGGCTTGCCCGGCCACTTCCTCCATGTCTGGCACCGCCAGACTGCATCCCTGCCCCACCCTGCCACTTCTCCGCAGCCACTGCGCTTTGTGCAAAAGGCAGGAGAGAGAAGAGCGGAGATCTTATTGACAAATGGCAAGAAATGCATCCACTCACTTTTGGCAACACCCTTTTGAAAAACCATGGCCATCTTTTTAATTCTGAAACCCCGTTCCAAAGGTAAGGCTTTGAGCCAGGGTTGAATTTCAGCCAAAGACCATGGGGAACAGCTTCTCATTTTAGGAAAAATTACATTTTTTACCCCAAGGAAATTTGGGGCAGAACCTGAGACAAATGATCTAAATAAATCTAGATGATTCATTTTGATTTCACTGAAGTAAAAGTGCTTGGATAGGTTACTAGAATACCAAGCTACAAGGGCCATCTTTTTTCTCACAAGGATGATGTGTAAACCAGATGAGATAGGAAAGGCCATCTGCCATATGAATCCCTGCACTTCTCCCATATGCTGCAGCCAGCAATCTCAACTGTGGGGCAACTCAGGCAGAACCCAGCACAGTGTCTGCAAGGCAGCACCACAGGGGCTTGTCCTGCTTTTGCTCCATTACACCTTGCACACGCCCACACAATGCAGCAGCAAGACAAAAATGGCCTGCACAGAGGCAGCTGTCAACCTGCTGTCAGCGGGCTTTCTGACCGATGGAGGAAGATGTGGTCAGATGGGGCAGTGAAGCCAGGACTACTTCTGCCAGTACTGTGTGAAGAGGGGATGCATAAGCAGCTCCTTGGCAGGTGGTCGGTCTGTTGCTGTCTGCTCCAGACATCGGAGCATCAGGTCTCGCAGTGCAGGGTTCAGGTTCTCCGGCACTGGAGGGGGCTCGCAGGAGGAGGCGATCTGGGGCAGACAGGGGCTGTGTTAGCAGGCAGTCACTCCAAAGCCACAATAGGTTGGCAGAGACACCACTCAAGTGCCACAGCGAGTGACTAAAATGCTCTTGAAGTTTGGCAAGTCACACAAACATCACATGAAAAGTGAGTAATCAATTTGTTGCACTTACCATGCTGATAATCATGCAGTTTCATCACCATTGTCATAAGGGCGGATACAACATAGCCAACTGATCAACTTAGCCATCCAACAATGTAACAAATACTACCAATTAATCAGATTTGTCCCAAAAACTATCATTACATTACACTACATTACACTACATTACCAGACCTGTTTACCCCCAAAAACCCTTATGAGGAAGATTTGATAAATAACCAGAAAAATGCGGAAGGTTTTGATCTTCAAGAGGAAGATTTCGATTTTTTCAGCGAAATATCGGCCGGAAGATCGTCCGTAAAAGCGAAGACTCAGACTCAAAATCAGAAGATTTCCGCAAATTGCGGAAGGGTAAACAGGTCTGCATTACACTACACTACACTACATTACACTACACTACATTACACTACATTACACCATGGAGAATAAATGGTATCTTGACTATTGACCTATAGACACCCCCCCAAAAAAAAAAAAAAAAAAAAAAAAATCTACTGTTAATTCAAAACTCAAAGCACTCCACATATTTGTCAGAACTATATATAATATATAGGTAGGGGTGGTCTATGCTTCAGTGGGGACAGAAGTTGTCACCTTGAAAATGAGTGCCAGATGGTTGGAAACAGCTTCTGCATTCCAAGGAGGTTTGGTGGAGGACATCTCAATCATGCAGCAACCAACGCTCCACACGTCACAGGCTCGCCCATAGTCCTGACCCCGCAGCACCTGCAAACGACAAACACACCTTGATTTGAAGCAGCTGTTTCAAGTGTCAGGTCACAAAGACAAATCTTTGCGTTGCAAGGCAACAGGACACTTTCAAGTTTCTTTGAAGCTAGACACTGGTGTCAGTTTATGTTTCGTTGCAAGTTTATGACCCATATCATTGGAACTTCAAAGATCCATGGATGAACTGACAGTACGAAAAGCAAAAAATAAAAAGATCTGCTGTGACACATGTACTTGGCCCACTTGAACCAGCAGCAAGCCCTTTAGCACACAAACAACCAGATCAGTAAAAACAAACATCCATCTGCTGGAAAGAGAGGATGGAAATATGGATACTCAATAGAAAGTCTAAAAGCCAGGCAACAGTTAGATAGCTGGAGCATTTGCAGATAGACTAGTACAGGACTATTTTATAAGGGTACAGAGTTGTATGAATCTTAGCAGCCAGAAGCCACAGTTGATGAGAGGAAGCACTGAGAGACCAGCCATGCCCTATGCGAAAGGCTGTACTTGATGAGGGCTGCTCATTGATCTAGCACATTCATGGAGGGTCATGGGAGGTGGGGCATGGTGGGTGGGGCATGGTGGGTGGGGCATGGAGGGTGAGGCATGGTGGGTGGGGCCAGGAGGGTGGGGCGTGGGAGGTGGGGCATGGAAGGTGGGTCATGGGAGGTGGGGCATGGTGGGTGGGGCATGGTGGGTGGGGCATGGTGGGTGGGGCTAGGTGAGTGGGGCATGGTGGGTGGGGCATGGGAGGTGGGGCATGAGAGGTGGGACATGGGAGGTGGGACATGCGAGGTGAGGCATGGGAGGTGGGACATGCGAGGTGAGGCATGGGAGGTGGGACATGCGAGGTGGGGCATAGGAGGTGGGACATGCAAGCTGGGGCATGGTTGGTGGGGCATGGACGGTGGGGCATGGGAGGTGAGGCATGGGAGGTGGGACATGTAAGGTGGGACATGGGAGGTGGGACATGGGACATGGGAGGTGGGACATGCGAGATGGGGCATGGTGGGTGGGGCATGGTGGGTGAGGCATGGGAGGTGGGGCATGGTGGGTGGGGCACGGAGGGTGGGGCGTGGGAGGTGGGGCATGGGAGGTGGGACATGGGAGGTGGGACATGCGAGGTGGGACATGCGAGGTGGGGCATGGGAGGTGAGGCATGGTGGGTGCTGCATGGGAGGTGAGGCATGGGAGGTGGGGCATGGTGGGTGCTGCATGGGAGGTGAGGCATGGTGGGTGAGGCATGGAGGGTGCTGCATGGGAGGTGGGGCATGGGAGGTGGGGCATGGGAGGTGGGACATGGGAGGTGGGACATGCGAGGTGGGACATGCGAGGTGGGGCATGGGAGGTGGGGCATGGTGGGTGCTGCATGGGAGGTGGGGCATGGGAGGTGAGGCATGGTGGGTGCTGCATGGGAGGTGAGGCATGGGAGGTGGGACATGCGAGGTGGGGCATGGGAGGTGGGGCATGGGAGGTGAGGCATGGTGGGTGGGACATGCGAGGTGGGGCATGGGAGGTGAGGCATGGGAGGTGGGACATGCGAGGTGGGGCATGGGAGGTGAGGCATGGTGGGTGCTGCATGGGAGGTGAGGCATGGGAGGTGGGACATGCGAGGTGGGGCATGGGAGGTGGGACATGCGAGGTGGGGCATGGGAGGTGGGACATGCGAGGTGGGGCATGGGAGGTGGGGCATGGTGGGTGCTGCATGGGAGGTGAGGCATGGGAGGTGGGACATGCGAGGTGGGGCATGCGAGGTGGGGCATGGGAGGTGAGGCATGGTGGGTGCTGCATGGGAGGTGAGGCATGGGAGGTGGGACATGGGAGGTGGGGCATGGGAGGTGGGACATGCGAGGTGGGGCATGGGAGGTGAGGCATGGGAGGTGGGACATGCGAGGTGGGGCATGGGAGGTGAGGCATGGTGGGTGCTGCATGGGAGGTGAGGCATGGGAGGTGGGACATGCGAGGTGGGGCATGGGTGGTGAGGCATGGTGGGTGGGGCATGGGAGGTGAGGCATGGTGGGTGAGGCATGGAGGGTGCTGCATGGGAGGTGGGGCATGGGAGGTGGGGCATGGGAGGTGGGACATGGGAGGTGGGACATGCGAGGTGGGGCATGGGAGGTGAGGCATGGTGGGTGCTGCATGGGAGGTGAGGCATGGTGGGTGAGGCATGGAGGGTGCTGCATGGGAGGTGGGGCATGGGAGGTGGGGCATGGGAGGTGGGACATGGGAGGTGGGACATGCGAGGTGGGGCATGGGAGGTGGGGCATGGTGGGTGCTGCATGGGAGGTGGGGCATGGGAGGTGAGGCATGGTGGGTGCTGCATGGGAGGTGAGGCATGGGAGGTGGGACATGCGAGGTGGGGCATGGGAGGTGGGGCATGGGAGGTGGGGCATGGGAGGTGAGGCATGGTGGGTGGGACATGCGAGGTGGGGCATGGGAGGTGAGGCATGGGAGGTGGGACATGCGAGGTGGGGCATGGAAGGTGAGGCATGGTGGGTGCTGCATGGGAGGTGAGGCATGGGAGGTGGGACATGCGAGGTGGGGCATGGGAGGTGGGACATGCGAGGTGGGGCATGGGAGGTGAGGCATGGGAGGTGGGACATGCGAGGTGGGGCATGGGAGGTGGGGCATGGTGGGTGCTGCATGGGAGGTGAGGCATGGGAGGTGGGACATGCGAGGTGGGGCATGCGAGGTGGGGCATGGGAGGTGAGGCATGGTGGGTGCTGCATGGGAGGTGAGGCATGGGAGGTGGGACATGCGAGGTGGGGCATGGGAGGTGGGACATGCGAGGTGGGGCATGGGAGGTGAGGCATGGGAGGTGGGACATGCGAGGTGGGGCATGGGAGGTGAGGCATGGTGGGTGCTGCATGGGAGGTGAGGCATGGGAGGTGGGACATGCGAGGTGGGGCATGGGAGGTGAGGCATGGTGGGTGCTGCATGGGAGGTGAGGCATGGGAGGTGGGACATGCGAGGTGGGGCATGGGTGGTGAGGCATGGTGGGTGGGGCATGGGAGGTGAGGCATGGTGGCTGCTGCATGGGAGGTGAGGCATGGGAGGTGGGACATGCGAGGTGGGGCATGGGTGGTGAGGCATGGGAGGTGAGGCATGGTGGGTGCTGCATGGGAGGTGAGGCATGGGAGGTGGGACATGCGAGGTGGGGCATGGGAGGTGGGGCATGGGAGGTGGGACATGCGAGGTGGGGCATGGGAGGTGGGACATGGAAGGTGGGACATGCAAGGTGGGGCATGGGAGGTGAGGCATGGGAGGTGGGAAATGGAAGGTGGGACATGCGAGGTGGGGCATGGGAGGTGGGACATGGAAGGTGGGGCATGGGAGGTGGGACATGGGAGGTGGGACATGCGAGGTGGGGCATGGGAGGTGGGACATGGGAGGTGGGGCATGGGAGATGGGACATGGTGGGTGGGGCATGGGAGGTGGGGCATGGGAAGTGGGACATGCGAGGTGGGGCATGGGAGGTGGGACATGGGAGGTGGGGCATGGGAGGTGGGACAAGGCGGGTGGGGCATGGTGGGTGAGGCACGGAGGGTGGGGCGTGGGAGGTGGGGCATGGGAGGTGGGATATGGGAGGTGGGACATGCGAGGTGGGGCATGGTGGGTGGGGCATGGTGGGTGAGGCATGGGAGGTGGGGCATGGTGGGTGGGGCATGGTGGGTGGGGCACGGAGGGTGGGGCGTGGGAGGTGAGGCATGGGAGGTGGGACATGCGAGGTGGGGCATGGGAGGTGGGACATGCGAGGTGGGGCATGGGAGGTGGGACATGCGAGGTGGGGCATGGTGGGTGGGGCATGGTGGGTGGGGCATGGGAGGTGGGACATGGAAAGTGGGGCATGGGAGGTGGGGCATGAGAGGTGGGACATGGAAGGTGGGACAAGCGAGGTGGGACATGCGAGGTGGGACATGCGAGGTGGGACATGGTGGGTGGGGCATGGTGGGTGGGGCATGGGAGGTGGGACATGGAAAGTGGGGCATGGGAGGTGGTACATGGAAGGTGGGGCATGGGAGGTGGTACATGGAAGGTGGGACATGCGAGGTGGGACATGCGAGGTGGGGCATACTGAAAGAGAACAGGCAAGTGGCTCCATTGAATTTGAAAGAAAACTTTCCACTTTAAACTTGTATTGCTCAGGCCAACTGCCCGTGGTACAAATATTGATAGGGACATTCAACAGGATGAATTACTGCATGACTTAATAGACATATAAGCTGCAGATAATGACTGTTCATTTGAAAACTTCATATTTGAAGGAGAGAAATGTGGAGTGACGAAAGGAATTGAGGAAGGACACAGACTTTAAGCAAGAAGAGAGGCTTTCAGATCTTACAAGCCTCATAAGCATGCTTTTAGAAGACGCTGTGGGCAGATAGATACAGATGGAAAAAGAGATGGAGAGAAAATGATGAAGTGAATGGAGAGGATGGAGAGAAGGACAAAGGACATACCTCGGGTGCCATGAAGGCGATGGTGCCAAGCAGCTGGCCCTGAAACTCCCCCGCCCCTGTGGCCTGTGAGGCAAGACGAGCTGCGGCCCCAAAGTCTCCGATCCTCAGCTGTTTGCCCGTCCCATCCACCAACAAGTTGGCACCTGCAGAACCCAGTCACAGTCAACCCTCCACTTCTCCTGACATTCTCTTTGACAGAGCTGTTCAGACACAGGAATGGATGAATACTGTTTGCCACCTTAGGTTTTAATGTACTATGTACCCAACTGCCATTATCTGCACTTTGCTGCTGATCTCATACCACCATCAGTTCACACTGAACAGGTTAACCAACGTTTCCTTGTTTGTGTTGAATGTTCTATGTTTGGTTATCACACAATCATCTCCCAGCAGAGATACTATTTCCTCTTCATGCAAAAGGTTTTAACTAGATCTGAATGAAGCAGAGAGGCATCTGTCTTCTCACTTCATTGCAAGAATGAACTAAAGCAAACATTTCAGTGTGGGAATTTAAATCAAGAGTCTGAGTTCTCAGCATTTTTGTGTGCTCAGGCAGACATTCTGGCCAGTTCCTCTCATTTCTTTCTCCCTGCCGGGAGGTGGCTGTGATGTGAATCATGTGTCCACACACTGGACGAGGATGACAAATAATGTTTTATTCAATGGGAAACAAGGGAAGACAACGCAAACAGTTTTGAGGACATCATGCATCAATCCTCAAGTGTCTGTTCTTGTCAAAGCACTCACTATGACAGCCTCATATGAGAGAGAGAGAGAGAGAGAGAGAGAGAGAGAGAGAGAGAGAGAGAGAGAGAGAGAGAGAGAGAGAGAGAGAGAGAGAGAGAGAGACAGACAGACAGACAGACAGACAGACAGACAGACAGACAGACACACAGACAGACAGGCTCACAGACACACGAATGGATGGACGGGCTGACGGATGGACAGACAGACACACACACAGACAGACACACAGACACACAGAAAGACAGAGACACAGACATACAGACACACACACAGACACAGACAGACACACAGAAAGAAAGACAGACAGACAGACACACAGACAGACCGACACACAGACAGACAGACACATACACACACACAGACATACAGACAGAGACACGCACACACACACACAGACACACGGAAAGAAAGACAAATGACAGACAGACACAAAGACACACAGAAACAGACAGACAGACATGCAAACAGACGCACAGACGCATAAACAGGCACCGACAGACAGACATGCAAACAGACAGACATACAGACACACAAACACAGACAGACATGCAAACAGATACACAAACAGACACAGACAGACAGACATACATGCAAACAGACACAGATAGACAGACACACAGACAGACACACAGACGCACAAACAGGCACCGACAGACAGACATACAAACAGACACACAAACAGACACAGACAGACAGACAGACATACAAACAGACACAGATAGACAGACACAGATAGACACACAGACAGACACACAGAGCAAAGGAAGGCCACATCAGCACATTTCCACTACAGAAAAGAGGAGAGTACAACGTGCATGTCAGAACCTACTCAAAATATACATCAACAACTGTAGTCAAAACCAACAGCAGGACACTACTAAACCTCCCCCTCTCCAGTCTATCTCTACAACATGACGGGAACTGGTTCTAGCTGCAAAGGTAGCATGTTCAACTCTGTGCTTCTCTGTGAAGAAAGCCATAGAAAACAAAGACATGCTCTGCATTAGTTCAGGATAACTTCAAGGATATGTAGAACAGGTTCCCTCCTAAATATCCACACATTTAATACAATCTCAGCTCGGATGTACAACCTTTGAGGTCCCGGTGGAGGATGTGGTTGTCGTGGAGGTAGGTCAGGCCACGGAGAATCTGCTGTGTGTAGCTGATGATGACCCCCTCTGAGAACACACCGTACTGACCCAGCAAGTAGGACACCGAGCCCCCTGCAGGCACAGAAAGTGTGTGTCAGTGACAGAGAGATGGGCACTGACAATGGATACAGAAAAACACACATACACATGTATGTGTTTGTGCACACAAACATACATACATGCACACACACACACACACACACACACACACACACACACACACACACACACACAAACACACACAGAATTAGTAGACATGAAATTTGCTTGGAAAATCCTGCATCTTCCCAAAGCAGCTCCTTCACAAGAATTCAGTTCTGGATGAAGATAAAAGTAACAGAAAAATACCCATCCATGAAGTTTTGAAACCAACCATGAAATTTCAGAGGGAAAATGAGGGCAAGTATTTGACAACTTCTTCATGAACTCTATCATCTTAAAACTCTGAAGATGCTGTACCGCCCATTACCGCCCACCCTGCTCAATTCTGTACCGCCCATAGCCGCCCAACCCACGTGGCTGTTACTTGACTGATTTTTTCCTACATACTGCATAATCTTTACAGGACCTGGAAATAAAACATGTGAATGACTTACAGGACCTTAAGAGTTAATCAAAGTGCTTGAAATTAATTAACAAACCATCAGTGATGACACAAAAACAAAAACCAAAGCATGCAGGAACACTGTGAGCCTTCAGCAGCCATGTTTTTTCCCAGGACCAGCAAGGGACACATACCTGCCATCCATTCCACAAACATGTTGAAGTGGCAGCCCTGCTTGGTGGCGCCGAGGATGCGCACCACGTTGAGGTGGTTGAGCCGTGCCATCATGTGCACCTCCTCTGTGATGGCCTCCACCACCTTCTCCTGCTCCTGAGGCGAGTTCCGGCAGAATGAGATCTGTAACAGAAGAACATCGGAACCTTTCATGAAAACCTGTCATTCACTAATAGCTATCTCTGTTCGGTACACCATCCAGAGTTTCTGTGACCATATGAACTGTAATAGAAATGAACATCTGAGTGGAACCATACCGGTGAGAGCCAGCCATTGCCTGAATGCAGCAGAAACAGAAGTTCAGTCCAGTCCAAAGGGAAGTTTATTACTGGTTTCCAACCTTGAACACATTCAAGTCCTACAGGACCATGCTAATGCCATCTCTCCCATTGTTTCCAATTCGGCCTTTCGGCTGTACTTCTATCTCTGTACATCATGAGTTATCTGTCCACATAAGTGCAAGTGTCAAAATATTTCATTCATCCATATTGTCAAGTAAAACACAAACACACACACACACACACACACACACACACACACGAAAACAAACACACACACACCCATGCATGTGCCTGCACACATGAAACATGCACACACACACTCAAAACACACACACACATATACATGCCCGCAAAACACACATGCCCACAAAACAAACACACACTAACCCACAGAACTCACCCCAACCCCTCCCCCCCTCCCCCACACACAAACACACACAGACACACACACACACACACACACACAAACAGACACACACACACACAAACAGACACACACACACACACACACACACAGACACACAAACACAAGCACACACACACACAGACACACAAGCACACAGACACACACACACAAGCACACAAACACAAACACACACACACACAAGCACACAAACACAAGCACACACACACACAAGCACACACACACAGACACACACAAACACAAGCACACACACACACACACACACACACCTGTTTGACAGCCATGATGACTCCAGTGGCCAGGTCTTTGGCCTGATAGCAGGTGGAGTAGGCTCCTGTTCCCAAAAGTGGTCCTTTCTTCCATTGCAAGTTCTCCATGTACACGGATGGGGGCCGCCCACTGATGCTCCCCTCCCCCCTTGTACCCCCTTCCCCCTTCTCTGCCTGCAAGCCAGACAGAGATTGGTGTCAGTGGAAAACAAGAGTAAACAATGCACATTGCGCAGATAGATTCATTCCGTCTCACGGAGAGGTTTAATTCTTAAGAATCACGATTTGGGCGAATTTTATAAACAATCAATTGTTTCCAAACACATTTGTGAAGAATTTTCCAGATGGAGATGAGGGGAGTGGAAGGCAGGGCAGGGCAGGGGAGAGGAAGGGATGGCAAGGGAAGGGAGAGGCGGGGCAGGGGAAAGCAGGGGAAGGGAAAGGGGGCAGGGGAAGGGAAAGGGGGCAGGGGAGGGGAGGGGAGGGGTAGGGGAGGAGTGGAGAAGGGAGGGAGGGGGAGGAGAGTAGTGGAGAGGGGAGGAGAGTAGTGGAGAGGGGAGGAGAGTAGTGGAGAGGGAGAGGAGAGTAGTGGAGAGGGAGGGGAGGGGAGGGGAGGGGAGGGGAGGGGAGGGGAGGGGAGGGGAGGGGAGGGGAGGGAGGGGAGGAGAGTAGTGGAGAGGGGAGGGGAGGAGGAGGAGTGGAGAGGGGAGGGAAGGGAAGGATGAGGAAAGTAGTGGAGAGGGGAGGAGAGTAGTGGAGAGGGGAGGAGAGTAGTGGAGAGGGAGGGGAGGGGAGGGGAGGGGAGGGGAGGGGAGGGGAGGGGGAGGGGAGGGAGAGGGGAGGGGAGGAGTGGAGAGGGGAGGGGAGGAGTGGAGAGGGGAGGAGAGTAGTGGAGAGGGATGGGGAGAGGAGTAGAGGAGAGGGATGGGGAGGGGAGTAGAGGAGAGGGATGGGGAGGGGAGTAGAGGAGAGGGATGGGGAGGGGAGTAGAGGAGAGGGATGGGGAGAGGAGTAGAGGAGAGGGATGGGGAGGGGAGTAGAGGAGAGGGATGGGGAGGGGAGTAGAGGAGAGGGATGGGGAGGGAGTAGAGGGATGGGGAGGGGAGTAGAGGAGAGGGATGGGGAGGGGAGTAGAGGAGAGGGATGGGGAGGGGAGTAGAGGAGAGGGATGGGGAGGGGAGTAGAGGAGAGGGATGGGGAGGGGAGGAAAAAAACAGCAAAGGCACAAAACCCAAAACAGTAACAACATTCAAACCACTTACTCAAAACTTACTACCAAGCAGGGTATAGGGAGGGAGGGAGGGAGGGAGGGGAGGGAGGGAGGGAGGGAGGGAGGGAGAGAGAGGGAGGGAGGGAGGGAGGGAGAGGGAGGGAGGGAGGGAGGGAGGGAGAGAGAGAGAGAGAGAGAGAGAGAGAGAGAGAGAGAGAGAGAGAGAGAGAGAGAGAGAGAGAGAGAGACAGAGAGCCGTGGCACTCACTTCTTCCTGGATGCGGATGGTGATGACTTCCTCGCGACTGGATGGAGTGAGTCCTGGCACCACAGGGCAGGGGTCCTGTCGCTCAGACACGGCCAGAGCCTTGACCAGAGCTTCCGCCTCTTCCCGCTCCACCTCCTCCTTGCAGCATCGCTCCCCTGCACAGTGCACAGTGTGGATGAAGTACTTCAATAATGTCAGTCAAGGTAAAATGGTTGTCGTCAGCCACATCATTAAGAATTTGCTCAAATCAGTTGTGTGCACAATAAATAAATAGAAAGATCCCGTCCGACAAAAAAATTTCTCTCCCTGTTGCTCATCATTTATTGTGATGTACAATTAGACACATTGCTAGCATAACATTTTCTTTATCAAACATCTTGAGGTAAAACTCAAAATTCAACATACGAGATCATTCTGATTTCCCTGATATCTTTAGAGGGATTTTGAAATATGGACAGTTGTGATGGCAAGGTCATCATACAATGCATGAGCAAGTACACCTACAAAGGTACTTTCGAAAAAGCAAAGCAGGTTCAACTTGTCAGACTCTGCAACACAGGGCAGGCTGATCCATGTCTCACCTCGAGCCTGGTCTGCAGTGTGGGAGGGAGAGGTCTTGGGGGTGCTGGCCACCTCTGACTTGAAAGACACTGGGTTTTCACTGGTGGATGTGGAGGAGTCATGGGGGTCCAGGAAGTCATCACTACTCATGGACTCCTGCTCAGCAGTGTGGTAGCGCTGCCTCCGCAGTCTCTCCGAGCTGCCTGGATCTGAGCAACTAGACAGCTCCTCCTCTGACAGTTTCTTCCCACAGGACCAGCAGAGAACAAATTCTTGCCTGTGCTTGCCTTTTCCCCCGTGCCGGGGCTCCCTGTCACAGACTGATACCTTCTCCTCCCCTGAGCCGGCACAGCCTGGGAAACTGCCTTCTTCCCAGAGACTGTCACTGGTGTCGGTGCTTTTGTCACTGCACTGCACTGCAGCAGCTTCTGAGGCAGGTGGGCCCGAGGGGGCCTGGTTGGCACTGTTTATCCCAGGAGAGTTGCAGTTGAAGTACACCTTGGGGCTGGGCTCTACTGATGCCTGCAGTAAACTGGTGCTGTCCTCACTCTCCTGAGGGGTGCTGTCTGCCTGCGGCTTTCCTAAGGGGAGCTGACTTTGCCTCACGTTCTCTGGTGATGAGGGCGAGGCAAGGATGTTCTCCACTTCCTTGGCCAGCTTCCTTGAAAGAGTCCGTCGTGGCCTGCGCCGGATGCGATGGACGGGGGTGTTGGGTGGAGGCCCAGGGACGCTGACCCACAACTCGCTGCCACCCACCGTGACGGGCGAGTTGCATCGGGGGGTGGAGATGGGGGTGTCATCAGGGGTGGGGATGGGGGAGTCTACATGCACTGTATGCAAAAGATTCTTGCGTGTGCCATGATGCAGTTCATGCACAATCCTGTCTGACAGCTGGAACTCATCTACGATCCGAGCCACCTTGCGCCGGAGTGAGGCTGTGCAGTTGGTGTTCACTGTCTTGAGCAAGTCAAACAGCTGTGTGACAATGTTCTCGAAGTGTGCACCCAGCTTGGCCACCAACAGAAACACTCGCCGTGACATGCGAGCTGAGGAAGAGAGAGAGAATAAAAAGCCTTTGATAAAGCTGGAAGTAAAAACTGTCACCAAACAGAATAGACAGGAGCAAATCTACCTTTTGTATTTGATACTATACCTCTTTCCATGCACATTACAGATATTTCATAGAATTTGTCAATTCCAAATTCAGTATCGGGACGATTTCAAGCATCCATTCAAAATAATCTCATCAACAATCATCCTGTCAAATTTTACAGACATGAAGCTAACATACACATATTTGAAAACACACTTCCTGATACATCTAACTGCTTTCCACTGTTCAACAGAAACCCCAACAAATGACAGCCAATAAATGCAGAGTCTGCCAACCACCTCAGACACACACCTATGCGAATGTGGGAGCTGCAGACAGCCTGCACACAAAACTTGGCGATGGATAGGAGGGGGGGTGGGGCTGCTCCGGACTCGGGACTCTCCCCCTTGGGGCAGGCAGCGGAGGCAGCCCCAGCGTCACCGGGAGGGGAGGCAGCCTCTGCCTCGGCACCTGCAGACTCGGGCACCAGCTCATTGGGGAATTCGTCGATCATCCTGTCCAAGACATGGAGCCGGCCCAGCAGCCACTGCCACTGGACGCCGGCCATGCTGTAGTCCTCTGTGGCACAGCGCAGCACATAGCTGACTCCATCCAGCCCTTGAGTACCTGTAGGGCAAGTAGACAGATGCTCTTTGCAGTCACAGGTATCAACTAAACAAGATCAAGATGCCTTTTATTTTTCTTCTTGCACAAGTGATTGCTATGTACTTTTGCATGCTGCAATTGCAAATGATTGCCACAAGTATCACAAGACTGCACAGATATTCATTCCAGCAACATCTCTATTTCCTGATAGTACTGGAAAGTCGTTGGAACTGGACATTGAACCCCAGTGTTCCACCACTTCACACAAGTGCCAATGGGTCAATCCTTGACACTAGTCCTCTGCTAAAGTGAAATGCATTCATCATTACTTTCATTTCAAATGTGCTCTTTTCGCATGGAAAAATTGCTGTTTACACTGCAGGGGCATTGAAATGAATGGGATGAATAGGATGCACTGCTGTTGCACAAGGTGAAGATGCAAGCATGAAAGCGGAAGAGATGGTTTCTACAGGGAAAATGGCAGTCAAAGTCATCCAATCCAAAGACTGAGCCTTAGCACTGGACTGGACTGGTGTTTCACATCAAACTGCTGGCACGCGTGTGTGGTGAAGGGGTGCCCTGCACATTCATCTTTACTTCCCATGGAGCACTGACTGTGATAAGAAAGAGGCACAGGCATCCTTCCAAGAGGGTTATCGGAGGCATCTGAACAGAACCAATGTGACTGGTAGGCCATGTGACAGCACTTCAAGCCTCAAAGTTAAATCACCATCATTGATATCACCCCCACCATCACCATCATCATCATCATCATCATCATCATCACCATCACAACAAAGAGGAGAACAGCAACAGAAGCATTGTGAGGTCAGACTTGCACACTACCTGGGTCTACAATTTCCTTGCCAACGGCCAGCTCCCCGTTCTGTCCCTTGGCCAGCTCCATGAGGGTGGACAATGACAGCTGGCTGGTCCGCCTAGATAAAGACACCACACAGTGCACACTTCAGCTGTTGGGACCTAATGGGGGAAGTAGCCATTTTGGGCACTATGACAGGAACTCATGAAGTTACTCTTGTGACAAAGAGTTAGCATGGCCTCTACTGGAGGACAGACCTGAGATATTGAGTTCACAAGCAGACAAACAGCTTTAGCCAAAGGTTAATTTCTTTTCCCATTACTGATATTGTTAAATACCACAACACTTTAAAGACACATGCTCCACACGACAGTATATATCAAACGATATAGAAAGTCAAATCCAGCAGCAATATCAATCATGCCTATGAGCGATGAAATTCCCTGCAATGACACAAAGAGGTCTGTCATCTCAAAGCATTCTCCTTTCATTCATGCTAAATCAGATGAAGGCCTGAAGTCCAATATCTCAAGGCACTCTTCTGCCATTCATGCTGGGACAGACACAGATGGCCTGAGGTCCATCATCTCAAGGCACTCTTCTGCCATTCAAGCTGGGACAGACACAGATGGCCTGAGGTCCATCATCTCAAAGCACTCTTCTTCCATTCAAGCGTGACTGAAGGAGTCCAGGGCTGCTGACACACAGCACCATGGGCAAGACTCACTTGTTGCCGTCGGTGCACTTGAGAATGATGGCGTCCACTATGGGCTTTAGCAAAGCCTGCAGTCTCGCTTTCTGCGCCTCATCCCGACAGGGCGTGTAGGACATCATCGTTCTGATGGCTCGCTGCAAGAGAACAAAACTCAGTTATCGTCCTGATGAAGGAGAAGAGTGTTCATCTCTAGCAGGGACTAAATCACAGAACCCAACTGCCTCACATTTTTGCCAACTGGTCAAGCTGCAACAGCAAATCCCAATCTTGAAGATTATCATCCTTAGCATCATCATCACTTCTACTTCTACGACTACCACTACATTTACAGTAACCACTGCTATTGCTACAAGTGGAGCTAAGAAATGTGTACCTATTTTGTTCAGGCCATTGTAGTTAACATCAAATGGCTAGGTATAACCCAAGTAGCTGTACATCAAACTGTATAAAACTGAACTGGCTTATCTTTCCGGTCAAATGTACCCTCAATGATGACCTTCATCACCAACTCTATAACAGTTATTTCCCAACAATAATTCAAAACACGAGTACATCACAATCTTTCAGGGAATGGTTTCATCCCATTAAGATTGTATTTCAGAACGTGCTGTTTTTCTGCATATTTTGATTGATAAATGAGACAAACATTTTGATATGCTGAAGCAGTGCTTAAGATAAGAATAGAGAAAAGAGCTGTAAGCATTAAATTCCAGCATCTACAAAAGAATATACTGGGTTATTTATAGCTTGGGAATATTTATTTATACTGACCAATCAATTGTTGCAAAACATCAGCATGTAGCAACCCAGTAGCATCCTGTATTAGAGATTGAATTGATTGTTATTTCGATTTGCAACTTGCAAAATAAGATCTTAACTGATTTCATCAATCTGACGAAGCACCCGGATGCTGTTTCATACAGACAAGCCTTCATGTGCACACAAAAGCTGTTTCATACAGACAAGCCTTCATGTGCACACAAAAGCTGTTTCATACAGACAAGCCTTCATGTGCACACAAAAGCTGTTTCATACAGACAAGCCTTCATGTGCACACAAAAGCTGTTTCATATAGACAAGCCTTCATGTGCACACAAAAGCTGTTTCATATAGACAAGCCTTCATGTGCACACAAAAGCTGTTTCATATAGACAAGCCTTCATGTGCACACAAAAGCTGTTTCATACAGACAAGCCTTCATGTGCACACAAAAGCAGCAGCTTACACCAAGCAGCCGCTTGGGTGAGATGAAAACCACACTGACTGCTAAATTCCACAATCATAATTATTCCCTTCTCTGAATCATTCATGTCTGTCATCTATAATCAAAACACATACATAACAACACCTTTTTTATGCAAAGAGAAACTGACTTTCAAGAAGCCCATACTGGACATAGAAGCATGCATACATTTGGCATGGATCAAAGCGCACGAAGACTTTCGCCACAACTGATGGCAGTGAGCTGTGTCCAAACACTCAATAGTTTCCAGTCTGACTTCCTCTGTCAAGGTTTGCCTGGTATTTGCTTTGAAACTGGCTGCAGAGTACAAAATCAGTGTTACATTGCCCTCTGTGATGTAGGAAAGCATAATAAATCAGACCCTAATGAACACTTTTTAAATCCTGAAAAGATTCTGACCTCTGCATAATTTTTGCATAACACATGTTGTTTTATGTCAGGAAATTCATGTGTAAAGAGTCAAATTTCTTCGCTGAATACATTTTCTATTGAAAAGACTTGAGATGCATATACAAAAGTGAAAAAAAACAAAAAAATCAGCGCTGTCTGTTTCACGCCTACCTCAAACTCATGCCCCACAGTCTGTTTTAACCCATTTCTTACATTTTCTCAAATCTTCAAATGTTTGTGGAAAATCAATCCCATTTACAATGTAGTAGAGGTATAGCAATAAAACTTACACAGAAAAATCAGCTTGTCATTTGCTACAAACCTAGATTCAGAAAAATCTCTTGGGAATTTAACACAACTTTTAAAAGAAAAAAGGGTGCTCTTTATGATTATAAAGAGGAAGTAGAAGTGACTTTCAAAAACATTTTTTTTAATTGATATATTGCAAAACCCTCCGCATAAATATTGGTACATCTCTTGTAATGTTCAGGATAAATCTTTTTCACTCTAGCATACATAGTTCAGGAGATTGATTCGTTAGAATTTTGGTTTAAATTGGTCATATAGTAGCCATATTGAATCCATTGTGGCGCAACTGCACTTTTTTCTGATTTGGTAACTAGACACAGGTGTCTTTACATGTACATACATGTATGTTTTTACCAGACACAATCAACAATAGTAAAAGTTGCTCATTTGACTACCATGTAGCATTCAAGATGGGTTACCTCCCCTTTGGCCACAAAGTGAGTGGCCACCAAGTCCTGTTTTGAAAATGCTTCCTAAGCACGCTGCAGTCAGTTACTCAACTCTAGGCCACTACGAGATACATGACACTACTCTGCTCTAATTAACAATGCCAGGCACTGTAAACTGAACATGGAACAGACTGCCATGACAATAGAAACAGACACATTTTACCTCACATCTTGTCACACGGCATTGAAGATACTGTCACATAGACCAAGTACAAAGAAGTGTCAGCACACCAAAAGGTTAATAGATTACGGTACTTGCAATACTTTATGTACATCAAACTATGCAACACATCAAACTATGCAACACATCAAACTATGCAAGGCATGACACACTGACCAGGCTGGCAACGAAGACGCGGTACACCGGGTCAGCACACATGTAGGCCAGCACGTTGCAGCAGGTTTCCAGCATGGCATGGGTGGTGGCCTGGCGTGAGGGGGAGAGCCGCGCCCCTGACCGCCCTTCCCCAAGCCCTCGCAACAGAGTGCCCACCAGCTCCTGACTCAGGTGTCGCAGCCCCGACTCTCGCACCGACCAGTTCCTTGAAAAGAGGCAGGATACCAGGTCCTCCCCCAGCACCTGCACATGGAGACGTTAAGTGCAGACAGTCATATCAGTAATGAGACAGAAGACAGAGTTACAGACATATCAGTGATGAGAAAGATGACAGAGTTACAGACAGTCATGTCAGTAATGAGAAAGATGACAGAGTTACAGACAGTCATGTCAGTAATGAGAAAGATGACAGAGTTACAGACAGACATATCAGTAATGAGACAGAAGACAGAGTTACAGACATATCAGTGATGAGACAGAAGACAGAGTTACAGACAGTCATGTCAGTGATGAGACAGAAGACAGAGTTACAGACATATCAGTGATGAGAAAGATGACAGAGTTACAGACAGTCATGTCAGTAATGAGAAAGATGACAGAGTTACAGACAGTCATGTCAGTAATGAGAAAGATGACAGAGTTACAGACAGTCATGTCAGTGATGAGACAGATGACAGAGTTACAGACATATCAGTGATGAGAAAGATGACAGAGTTACAGACAGTCATGTCAGTGATGAGACAGAAGACAGAGTTACAGACACATCAGTGATGAGACAGAAGACAGAGTTACAGACAGACACATCAGTGATGAGACAGAAGACAGAGTTACAGACATGTCAGTGATGAGACAGAAGACAGAGTTACAGACAGACACATCAGTGATGAGACAGAAGACAGAGTTACAGACATGTCAGTGATGAGACAGAAGACAGAGTTACAGACATATCAGTGATGAGACAGAAGACAGAGTTACAGACAGACATATCAGTGATGAGACAGAAGACAGAGTTACAGACAGACACATCAGTGATGAGACAGAAGACAGAGTTACAGACAGACATATCAGTGATGAGACAGAAGACAGAGTTACAGACAGACATATCAGTGATGAGACAGAAGACAGAGTTACAGACAGACACATCAGTGATGAGACAGAAGACAGAGTTACAGACACATCAGTGATGAGACAGAAGACAGAGTTAGACACATCAGTGATGAGACAGAAGACAGAGTTACAGACATATCAGTGATGAGACAGAAGACAGAGTTACAGACAGTCATGTCAGTGATGAGACAGAAGACAGAGTTACAGACATATCAGTGATGAGACAGAAGACAGAGTTACAGACAGACATATCAGTGATGAGACAGATGACAGAGTTACAGACATATCAGTGATGAGACAGAAGACAGAGTTACAGACATATCAGTGATGAGACAGAAGACAGAGTTACAGACAGACATATCAGTGATGAGACAGATGACAGAGTTACAGACATATCAGTGATGAGACAGATGACAGAGTTACAGACATATCAGTAATGAGACAGAAGACAGAGTTACAGACAGACACATCAGTGATGAGACAGAAGACAGAGTTACAGACAGACATATCAGTGATGAGACAGAAGACAGAGTTACAGACATATCAGTGATGAGACAGAAGACAGAGTTACAGACAGACATATCAGTGATGAGACAGATGACAGAGTTACAGACATATCAGTGATGAGACAGAAGGCAGAGTTACAGACACATCAGTGATGAGACAGAAGACAGAGTTACAGACAGTCATGTCAGTGATGAGACAGAAGACAGAGTTACAGACACATCAGTGATGAGACAGAAGACAGAGTTACAGACAGACACATCAGTGATGAGACAGAAGACAGAGTTACAGACAGACATATCAGTAATGAGACAGATGACAGAGTTACAGACATATCAGTGATGAGACAGAAGACAGAGTTACAGACACATCAGTGATGAGACAGAAGACAGAGTTACAGACACATCAGTGATGAGACAGAAGACAGAGTTACAGACATATCAGTGATGAGACAGAAGACAGAGTTACAGACATATCAGTGATGAGACAGAAGACAGAGTTACAGACACATCAGTGATGAGACAGAAGACAGAGTTACAGACATATCAGTGATGAGACAGAAGACAGAGTTAGACACATCAGTGATGAGACAGAAGACAGAGTTACAGACAGACACATCAGTGATGAGACAGAAGACAGAGTTACAGACAGACACATCAGTGATGAGACAGAAGACAGAGTTACAGACAGACATATCAGTGATGAGACAGAAGACAGAGTTACAGACAGACATATCAGTGATGAGACAGAAGACAGAGTTACAGACATATCAGTGATGAGACAGAAGACAGAGTTACAGACATATCAGTGATGAGACAGAAGACAGAGTTACAGACATATCAGTGATGAGACAGAAGACAGAGTTACAGACATATCAGTGATGAGACAGAAGACAGAGTTACAGACATATCAGTGATGAGACAGAAGACAGAGTTACAGACACATCAGTGATGAGACAGAAGACAGAGTTACAGACAGACACATCAGTGATGAGACAGAAGACAGAGTTACAGACATATCAGTGATGAGACAGAAGACAGAGTTACAGACAGACATATCAGTGATGAGACAGAAGACAGAGTTACAGACATATCAGTGATGAGACAGAAGACAGAGTTACAGACAGACATATCAGTGATGAGACAGAAGACAGAGTTACAGACAGTCATGTCAGTGATGAGACAGAAGACAGAGTTACAGACAGTCATATCAGTGATGAGACAGAAGACAGAGTTACAGACATATCAGTGATGAGACAGAAGACAGAGTTACAGACAGACATATCAGTGATGAGACAGAAGACAGAGTTACAGACAGTCATGTCAGTGATGAGACAGAAGACAGAGTTACAGACATATCAGTGATGAGACAGAAGACAGAGTTACAGACAGTCATGTCAGTGATGAGACAGAAGACAGAGTTACAGACATATCAGTGATGAGACAGAAGACAGAGTTACAGACATGTCAGTGATGAGACAGAAGGCAGAGTTACAGACACATCAGTGATGAGACAGAAGACAGAGTTACAGACAGACATATCAGTGATGAGACAGAAGGCAGAGTTACAGACATATCAGTGATGAGACAGAAGACAGAGTTACAGACAGTCATGTCAGTGATGAGACAGAAGACAGAGTTACAGACACATCAGTGATGAGACAGAAGACAGAGTTACAGACAGACATATCAGTGATGAGACAGAAGACAGAGTTACAGACAGACATATCAGTGATGAGACAGAAGACAGAGTTACAGACATATCAGTGATGAGACAGAAGACAGAGTTACAGACATATCAGTGATGAGACAGAAGACAGAGTTACAGACAGTCATATCAGTGATGAGACAGAAGACAGAGTTAGACACATCAGTGATGAGACAGAAGACAGAGTTAGACACATCAGTGATGAGACAGAAGACAGAGTTAGACACATCAGTGATGAGACAGAAGACAGAGTTAGACACATCAGTGATGAGACAGAAGACAGAGTTACAGACAGACATATCAGTGATGAGACAGAAGACAGAGTTACAGACAGACATATCAGTGATGAGACAGAAGACAGAGTTACAGACATATCAGTGATGAGACAGAAGACAGAGTTACAGACAGACATATCAGTGATGAGACAGAAGACAGAGTTACAGACATATCAGTGATGAGACAGAAGACAGAGTTACAGACAGACATATCAGTGATGAGACAGAGTTACAGACAGACATATCAGTGATGAGACAGAAGACAGAGTTACAGACATATCAGTGATGAGACAGAAGACAGAGTTACAGACAGACATATCAGTGATGAGACAGAAGACAGAGTTACAGACATATCAGTGATGAGACAGAAGACAGAGTTACAGACAGTCATGTCAGTGATGAGACAGAAGACAGAGTTACAGACATATCAGTGATGAGACAGAAGACAGAGTTACAGACATATCAGTGATGAGACAGAAGACAGAGTTACAGACATATCAGTGATGAGACAGAAGACAGAGTTACAGACAGACATATCAGTGATGAGACAGAAGGCAGAGTTACATACACATCAGTGATGAGACAGAAGACAGAGTTACAGACATATCAGTGATGAGACAGAAGACAGAGTTACAGACATATCAGTGATGAGACAGAAGACAAGGAGTGAGCCACATGCAGCAGCTGCTGAGCTGGGAGAAGTGAGAGACAAATGCAGCAGAGAGAGAGAGACACAGAGGGAGGGAGGAGTGAGACAGCTGCAACAAGGAGCGGCCAGCAGAGGAGGAGGGGACAAGATGCGGTCAGTCACAGTACTGGACATGTGCAAGCACACAAGGGGAACCTGATATGAGTGCAATGTTTTTTGCATTACATGAAACTTGTTGATCCAAAACTTTATTTATTGACTTTGGATTTTTTAAATAAAAGAATTAACAAGAAAATTGACATTACAAATTCTTATCTACAGATCATACCATGAGAACATTAACAGACACGTTTCCTTCCTTACATTTAAAATTAGTTATTTTGCCCCATTTTCTCTCCCTCCCACAAAAACCGACTGTGCATCCCTCCCCCCAAACCCCTTCATTTCTCTCCCCTCACAGTTTTTTGGTTCTATTTTCAACCTCAGTATGTATTTCCTTCCCCGAGTGCAGCACTACTCTGGGCTTCTGGCTAAAGTGATCATGTGAACACATCAGATGAGTAAAATTACTTCAAAATTCAACCCACACTATTCTCTGCCAGTTTCTGAGTGCGACTCTCACGCTACACCTTGCAAGGCACGGGCGCCTGGGTGACAGTACCTCAATCCAGGGGGCAGCGGTGGCCTGCTGGTCGGGGGGGATGGGCTCTGCGTGGGGGAGGCGACTCTGGCTCTCCGTGGCCACAGTCTGGGGGGAGGGGGCACGAGTGTTGGGTGGCGCCTCTGGCGGCTCTGCTGACTGGTCCTGACTTCTGCAAGACCAACACCGAGGCAGATGCAGCACAATAGGCATACATCACAAAGATGTAACTTTTGGGTTGTCTGAAATTTGCATAAGATGCTTGTTCAAATCTTTCACAAACAAAAAATCAACTTGAACTCATCATTAGAATGTTTTGGACTCTCAACACAAACTTTACAAATTAAACCTCTTGAACTTGTACCATTTAATGACTTTAGTCAGTTTTCATCATCAGATTCATAGAGATTAGATGGTTTCCTTCCTTTGAATTGAATGCAGATACACACGTGGAAAGTAATTTGGAACTCATTAATGAAAAATGTGTGTGTGCGTGTGTGAGTGTGTCTGTGTGTGTGTGTGTGTATGTGTGTGTGTGTGTGTGTGTGTTTGTGTGTGTGTGTGTGTGTGTGTGTTGGGGTTTGGAGAAAGGAGAAGGGGGAAAGAAAGAAGAAAAAACCAGGAGAGAAAATCTTACATCTTTATTTCCACTGTGTTGGATTTCCAGTGCGCCCTGCACAGGGGACAAATCAGAGGCTCCGCTTGCCGCCGACACTCCTCAAACCCTGCAAAAGTAAAAGCACATGTAGGGAAAATACAAAAATAAAAAGATCAAAATCGATTACCTGAACTTTAAACACAGTGGCATGGGAAGAACAACATGAAGAGTTTATCAAAAGCAACTCTAAACTGCAATCCCATGTGCAATTTGAGGAGCATCATGCGAACATGCTCCATCTTCTAACATTGTGAGTTCCTGAAACTGAACAAAGAATTCAAAGCCAGCAAATTTCAGTGAAAGCTCTGCCTGCAGCAGTAGGTCGGAGACATTCAAATTACTATTGTGAGAACTTTGGGGGGGAAAAAGAAAATATCTGCCTCATCAGGACATTGTTATTTGTTTAAATCCAGCATCTCGTCAGAAGTTTTGCTGTGAACAGCTCAAATCAATTTTCCTCTCCCGAGATGAGTGTTTGAGCCAAATCTAGCAGATGGTGTAGGTAGAACGAGCGTGCCAAATGGCTGTGATTCTCCAACGACAGAGCAACCTATTTCAGGACATTCGTTATAAAGATTCTGACGAAGATAGTGAAGCAGAAGAGGATGTTGACTCGAAGTATTCAGAGAGGCTTCACTGATCAAAATGCCACGTCTGCCATTGCTCAGGCTGATTGAAAACATTGGAGAGGATGTAAACAATGGCGGGAGGAGACAGAGTGACAAAGTTTTGCCATGCCCACTCAAAGGCGAGTTGAAGTTTCGAGTAGACTTGCCTGAACTTCCACAGCCTCTGGATTTCTTCAAAAATTTCATGGATGATTTTATGATAGATCTGATGGTGGTGCAGACCAATTTGTATGCCGACAGAAAACTGAACTGTCAATCCATCACCACACTCATGACTGTGAGACTTGAAGCCTGTCAAGTGACCTGTATTTCACGTATTACATGAGGTCCCTTAATTATGTATTATAACTTTGAGAAAAAAAAGCATGTGAAATAATTTGTTTTTCACATAGTCAGATGATGAAACTATTATGGGAACATTTTTAATGAATTTTTTATTTGGGTTTTGATATGTATAATTGTGCTTCACCAATCAAAAATGAAATCTTTTTTCTTCATATTTTCTGATTTTTAACATTCAACAACATGTGTAGACTGAAATTAGAAAAATCAAAAGATTGTTTAATGTTGTGTTTGTTCCTTTCTGAACATTTCAACAATACATAGTGTTTGTGTAAATTGTACAGCTTAGGAGATATGATAAACAGAAGGGAGGTGGTGGGGGTTATATTTTAAAGTCTCTCTTAATTTGCCATTGTGGGCCAGTTAGTGAGTGCTTTGTTATGATGTCATGGTGAGAGTTAAGTCTGCCAGAAGACAGTGAGACAGAGACTCACAGACAGCAATGCAGTGGTGGTGCAGGCGGTTCTGGCAGCCGTTCTCACAGCGGATGAGGCTCTCTCCCTCCAACATCTCCAGTAGACAGATGGGACAGGTGTCCTCCTCCTCCCTGGTGCTCCTGTTGGACAATGACACAGCAGTCTAACCATCTCCATCATGCCTGGGTCTCTCTCTCTCTCTCTCTCTCTCTCTCTCTCTCTCTCTCTCTCTCTCTCTCTCTCTCTGCTTCGGGAGGGTGCATCCATTTCACACACGTTTCCCATCAACCTAGGGTCCCACGCCATGGGAATGGTCAGCGTGGGTCCACCATGGAGTTTTCAATAAAGATCATTTTACCATTTTCAGATGCTGACTTCCCCTGAGAGAGTTGGAAAGAAGCATTTGTCTCCCGACAGCTGCACTCCCATTATGCATCTCTGAAGTCTAGCAGCCTGTCTTTGTTTCACCTCTGAACAGGAAAGGGTAAACAAAAAAGCATTAAATTTTATTTAGAGTCGCAGAGCTCCATGGAGAATCAATCTTGTCCATCAGCAGCCAGTTACCAAAAGCAAGTGCCAGTCTACAAGCAAGTGCCAGTCTACTCACCCTGTTTCAACATCGGAGGAGACTGTGGATGTTTCTTCTTTTCCATCAGTTGTATTTTCCGTTTCTTCCTGATCAGTTTTTAGTGACTTGTTGGGTGAATCTCTTTGGTTATTCAGTCTTGATGTTCGCTTGTCATAGTATATTCGAAACAGATTTTCAACCTATGGAAAGGAAACCAAAATGATCAATAAAGAATAGGAATGGTACTTGTTTAACTCACTGGAGTCGTATCACGAAAAATATCGCGATAGGCGTCCTCCTGCCAGAGTAGTATTGCGAGATTGTTTGCGATGCGATTGCAAATTTCTCCCTCTTGCTATAACGGTCTAAGGGAGGTAAATCTTGTCAGCCTATATAGCTGAAGGAATTTGCAAGCAGATTTACTTCCCTTTAAAACATTTTTGACTGATGATCGGAAATCGTAACCTTTGTGCATGTGGTGTGTATGTTGACAAAAAGGCGGGAAAGCGTACTGCAAAATGTTTGATCTTCCAATTCTATGAACAAATACTTAGATTTGGTTGATTGCTAGCCTCCATCTGCTTGTATTTGTCTGTACTAAATGTGTATACACATTTGCATTACTCGGATATTGACATTTAAAGTTTCTCATTTTCTAGGCGCTTGTACGCTTTTCAAAACAGCTAGTGAACTGATTTTTTCTACTTTTTCATTTTTGTGCATGTACACACTCAATTCTATGGTGTGTAATTCATAATTAGCATTTTTAATTCCTTAGATCATTCTTTGAATATAAAGAGTAAAAAACAAGCTTTCATTTGATTTATAATTTGTATTGTTATTTTATGCCTTTGTATCTTTATTATATTTTTGAAAATGCATGAAAAACTTACAATCCCAGAGAACGATCACAATATTTAGCCACGACTCCAGTGAGTTAAATCACTCAAAAACAACAAAAGGATAATTAAAAACATAAGACTCTTATACTCCGTAGTGGCATTGTGAAGGCCACCAAACTAAAATAGAGCAAAGATAAAACAAACATATTCCAATTCAGTCAAAGGCAAAACAAGGGCAAAGCCCATATGACTTACATGCTTGATCTTGACCTTTACATGACATTGACCTTCAGGTGACCTTCAAGGTCAAGCAACTACACCTAGTAATGACATCATACACTAAGAAATGCTTTACACATTTTTCCTACCAAAATACATGTGGCCTTGACCCAAGGTCATGGTCATCCAAGGTCATGCAACACAAAGCTGTTAATTCAAGACATAGGAAGCACAATGGTGCTTATTGGCACTTTCTACCATGAGATATGGTCACTTTTAGTGGTTCACTACCCCATTTTGGTCACATTTCATAAGGGTCAAAGTGACCTTGACCTTGATGATATGTGACCAAATGTGTCTCATGATGAAAGTATAACATGTGCCCACATAATTAAGTTGGAAACAGTTATCTTATATAGTTCAGGGTCAAGGTCACTTCAAAATATGTATACAATCCAACTTTGAAGAGCTCCTGTGACCTTGACCTTGAAGCAAGGTCAACCAAACTGGTATCAAAAGATAGGGATTACTTTGCCCTATATACCATATATAGGTGAGGTATCCCATCTAAAAAATTTCAGAGAAAATTGAGAAAATGTGAAAAATGGCTGTTTTTTAGACAACATTTATGGCCCCTGCGACCTTGACCTTGAAGCAAGGTCAAGTCACTATGTATGTTTTTTGAGGCCTTGTCATCATACACCATCGTGCCAAATTGGGTGTTGATAGACTTAATAGTCTCCGAGAAAAATTTAACGTTAAAGTTTTAAACGGACGCCCGGACGGATGAAACGGGTGAGTTCATAGACTCACTTTTGCTTCGCATGTGAGTAAAAAAATCACAAATGAATAATCTGCAACCTACATATCTCTTCTTCATGTTCTCCTAGGTAAAGACAAATTAGAATTTGGCAAGATACATCAAGTAAAGAAAAACTAAAACTGAAAATGATTTGTATCTCATTCAAACAATATAAAAGAAGTCAATTATATTTTGACTTATGGAGAAAAGTAAATCCTCTATATTCAATCTTTCATGAAAGACGCCATCACATCAGCGAGGGAGCTGCGCACTGACCTCATAGTTCTTGAGGGTTCTGCTCCACAGACAGGGGTCGTTCTCACTGACTTGGAAGACACGTAGCATGACAAATAGTACATGGACACAGTGGGGACCTCGGCCACAGCTGCAGGACTGTAATTCACAGCAGAAATAAATACACGTGAGTCACTCCTGTATGACATAAAATCAGTGCAGTGATGTCTGTAATTCACAGCAGAAAGAAATACTCGGGAGTCACTCCTGTATGACATGAAATCAGTGCAGTGATGTCTGTAATTCACAGCAGAAAGAAATACTCGGGAGTCACTCCTGTATGACATAAAATCAGTGCAGTGATGTCTGTAATTCACAGCAGAAAGAAATACACGTGAGTCACTCCTGTATGACATAAAATCAGTGCAGTGATGTCTGTAATTCACAGCAGAAAGAAATACTCGGGAGTCACTCCTGTATGACATAAAATCAGTGAGTGATGTCTGTAATTCACAGCAGAAAGAAATACACGTGAGTCACTCCTGTATGACATAAAATCAGTGCAGTGATGTCAGTAATTCACAACAGAAAGAAATACACGTGAGTCACTCCTGTATGACATAAAATCAGTGCAGTGATGTCTGTGGAAAGACTAACCATTCATATAGGCATGAAGTTACTTCATGAAAAGAAATACAGAGGGTTTTATACATGCACACTGCTTCCATCAGGGGACCTACGTCACCTAGCATCAAATTTCATCAGAATCAGTTTTGAAATTTTTGAGTTATATTGCTCAATAATGAACTAAAGAATGAACGAAGAAACTAACCCAGGGAAAACTTTAACCTCCTTAGCAGAAGTAATAAAGAGTATCATTTCCTTGTCAGGCAAATGAGACAGCATCCACTACCTGTGGTCCGATGATGACTCTGAACTTGTGGTCGGGTGAATCTCCCCCAATGAGGAAGGAGTTGGGGCCAGTTTGCTGCAGCAGGTAGAGCCTTGCTCTCTGCACTCGCTCTACGCGTTTCTTGGTCACCTCGCTGTTGATGATAGGGTCTATGTTGGTCTGTGTGTTGCGTCGACTGGGAGGCCCCGACTGTCGAAACTGAAATTGACGATTTCCTTTTATACTAAATACATAGACAGTTATTGCAATCAAGTACAACTGTTTGGGTGTGAATTTCAGTCCACAAATCATTCACAAACTAAGCAGATTTATGGATGAATGCAACAAGTCATAATACATGACGGTTTTGACAACTGAGTCGGTGCCTCTGAAGAAGATTAGCAAATCCACATGGGATCGGTCTTACATACATCGCATCACAGATTTTCTGTTGTGCTGGCTCAAATGAGAACCCTTCTATATCATTACAATCAAATGACTAAGGTTTACTCTATACCTATATCCACGAATATACTCAACCATACCCTTCTAATCAAAAACAAAACAGAGAGACAGACAGAAAGAAAGACAAAGAGCGAGAGACAGAAAGACACACACACACACACACTCACACACACACACACACACACACACATACAAAGTGACACTGACTGACGTGACGTGACTTGACTGACTGACTGACTGACTGACAGACAGACAGACAGACAGACACACTGACAGACACACAGACATACAACCAGACAGACAGACAGACAGACAGACACACAGACAGACACCCAGACAGACAACCAGACACACAGACACACAACCAGACAGACAGACAGACAACAAGACAGACAGACAGACAGACAGACAGACAGACAGACAGACACACAGACAGACAACCAGACAGACAGACAGACAGACTGAAGGCAAACTTCAAAACAAATCCATACAAAAAAGCACATTTTAATTGTTGTTGTTCTCTTTCCTGTCATTGAGTGCAACTCTTGTAAGAGACTCGAAGGTCGGACTGCCTCCAAGCCCACTCAGAGCTCTCTGTGGGAGATGGTGCTGTGTCTCACAGTCATCGGGGACAGCAACAGTGATCACAACACATTCCACAGGCACCAGTGCCACTCACAGAGTTGGAGGGCGAGCTTCGCTTCCGTGGAGGACCGGGAGCTGTGGTGGTGGCATTGACCACCTGCAGAGTGAAGGGCGACTCTGGACTGGTGACCGTTGGGCGGCGCTTGTGCAGACTGAAGACAGGAATCTGCGACAGACAGAGATTGCCTCAGCACTGCCTGCATCCACACAGGATTAATCCTGTGGCACCGTGGTATTGGAATGACTATAGAAACCAAACACTGCTTTTATTTACTTTGATTGGCTTCAAGTTCCACGCCCACATGTTCACCACCCCCCCCCCCCCCCCCCCCCCCCCCCCCCCACACACACTCACACACACATTTTTTCCTTTACATTGATTGCGATTAATATCTGGGTAATGCTACATATGGAAGAAATATATTCTCATCACCAAAATGTGGACAATTTAGGTCAAGGACATTTTATATAAAATGGCAGGTTTACCTAAAAATAGCACCATTTCTAATGTCACTTTAACTCAATAGTGGCAGAGGATAGATGCATGCAATTTCAAAACAAGAAGGGCAAAGCCCATACGACTCACATGCTTGACCTTGACCTTTATATGACCTTGACCTTCAGGCGACCTTCAAGGTCAAGGTCAAACAACTAAACCTACCAATGACATCATACACAAAGAAATGCTTTACACATTTTTCCTACCAAAATACATGTGACCTTGACCCAAGGTCAAGGTCATGCAACACAAAGCTCTTAATTCAAGACATAGGAAGCACAATGGTGCTTATTGGCACTTTCTACCATGAGATATAGTCACTTTTAGTGGTTCACTACCCCATTTTGGTCACATTTCATAAGGGTCAAAGTGACCTTGACCTTGATGATATGTGAACAAATGTGTCTCATGATGAAAGTATAACATGTGCCCCACATAGTTATTAAGTTTGAAACAGTTATCTTCCATAGTTCAGGGTCAAGGTCACTTCAAAATATGTATACAATCCAACTTTGAAGAGCTCCTGTGACCTTGACCTTGAAGCAAGGTCAACCAAACTGGTATCAAAAGATAGGGCTTGCTTTGACCTATATACCACTTGTAGCTAAGGTCGCCATTCTCAATAACGTGGGAGAAAATTGGGAAAACGTGAAAAATGACTGTTTTTGAGACCACATTTATGGCTCCTGTGACCTTGACCTTGAAGCAAGGTCAAGTCACTTTGCATGTTTTTTGAGGCCTTGTCATCATACACCATCATGCCACATTTGGTGTTGATAGACTTAATAGTCTCCGAGAAAAATCCAACGTTTAAGTTTTTTACGCCCGGACGGACGGACGGACGACACGGCTCAGTACATAGACTCACTTTTGCTTCGCATGTGAGTCAACTAGATTGCAGTGGATGGATCCATAGTTTCTCAATTACACAGAGGTCGAGAAATCACATTATTAGTTTATTTCACATCTCAAAATCAAATGAGCAGAAAAGTGTACCAAGTTTCAAAGTGACAGCTTAAATACTTCTTAAAAAGCTGAGGCGGGCCTAGTGGTGGACAACAAAATGTAACAGAGAGAAAATGTTATCAGAACATGCAGTCCGAGTGACTGGCTAAGCAGCAACCTTGTGCCTCTACCATATCTTCCCTAGTTACAAGAACCAATGAGAATGAAGCTTTTGGACTCTGCAAAAGCTTTGATTTATCAAAAAACAAACATCTTTGTAAACACGTTTTTGAGATTGGCTGGACAGTTCTTGATTTATGAATATTCCAATGTTGTGCATATTTAGTGAAGGTTAAAATAAAATAAAAAATGATAACCCTCCTCAACAGAGAAACAAATTAAAGTTATTTAGAGAGTCATGTGGGCAATGAAACTCTCTGACACGGAACTTGAATATTATAAAAAGTAGGAATAAATGAAAAAATAATGTCAGGTGATTTTTATATGATTTTTTTTGTGGAAGTTGGTTGTTTTGATCTTTTACCAGTAACTGTCAGCTGCAATACCAGTCACTGTCAGCTGCAAGACCAGTCACTGTCAGCGGCAAGACCAGTCACTGTCCATGTTTTGGCTCATGTCTCCCTATCACTGCTTCACTTCATCAAAGTTTTTTTTTTGTCAGCACTCAAAATTTCATCTCTGCTTTCTCCTTCAATTTCATTCACTGTTACAAAGCTATAGGTCAAATAACTCCCTTTGCCAATCTGAGTTTTTGATATTTTTTCCAACAAAATTTTCACTAATTTCTGGTCATTATAATTTTTTTTTTAACTGACTAGAATGTTACATGATACCCTAAAAAATATAAGGAAAAAAAATCCACACACAAAGAAACAAATCAAATGCAAAATATTTCCAATTCAAAAAACCTTTGTCTGATGTCTACATAGTATTTTTCAAATCAGTCAAAGTCCTTGATGACAAAAGCAAAGGCAATAGTGACATGCCATAAACAACTATACAGAATCAACCATAAACACATTAAAAAAATCAATTACATCATCAATACTTACACCAAGTAGGCACTTCTTCTCCAAAACATCTGCACATATTACATCCAAAGATAACACAGCAATACATTGACTTCTTTCACACAACAGTCCAGTGCATCCCTGTCCACCTTACCTGTGAGGCTGCAGATCCGTTGGCACTGCGGTTCTATGGAGGGGAAAAAAAAGAAAAATATTTGGTCAAGAAAACAACATTTACAGACTGGTGGGCAAGCATCCTAATTTCAGTTCAGGAAAAAAACAGTTTACACTATACATCCCACAAGTCTTAAAGTTTCCCTCTTACCAACTTTTGTTTACTGATGGAGTATTGTTCCCAAGATTTAAACAGAATGATTAGCACAGTACTCCTAAAGGTGTCAGTATTCTCTCGTGCATTTGTATTCAGCTGTCCAGCTGTCCAGAGAACCAGTCCATATTCTCTCCTGTGCATTTGTGTCAGCTGTCCATCTGTCCAGAGAACCAGTCTATATTCTCTCTTAAGCATTTGTGTCAGCTGTTCATTTGCCCAGAGAACCAGTCCATATTCTCTCTTGTGCATTTGTGTCAGCTGTCCATTTGTCCAGAGGACCCTTGTGCATTTGTGTCAGCTGTCCATTTGTCCAGAGAACCAGTCCAAATTTTCTCTTGTGCATTTGTGTCAGCTGTCCATCTGTCCAGAGGACCAGTCCATTCTCTCTTGTGCATTTGTGTCAACTGTCCATCTGTCCAGAGAACCAGTCCATATTCTCTCTTGTGCATTTGTGTCAGCTGTCCATTTGTCCAGAGAACCAGTCCATATTCTCTCTTGTGCATTTGTGTCAGCTGTCCATTTGTCCAGAGGACCCTTGTGCATTTGTGTCAGCTGTCCATTTGTCCAGAGGACCAGTCCATTCTCTCTTGTGCATTTGTGTCAGCTGTCCATTTGTCCAGAGGACCAGTCCATATTCTCTCTTGTGCATTTGTGTCAGCGGTCCATCTGTCCAGAGGACCTGTCCATATTCTCTCTTGTGCATTTGTGTCAGCTGTCCAGCTGTCCAGAGGACCAGTCCATTCTCTCTTGTGCATTTGTGTCAGCTGTCCATCTGTCCAGAGAACCAGTCCATATTCTCTCTTGTACATTTGTGTCAGCTGTCCATTTGTCCAGAGAACCAGTCCATATTCTCTCTTGTGCATTTGTGTCAGCTGTCCATTTGTCCAGAGGACCCTTGTGCATTTGTGTCAGCTGTCCATCTGTCCAGAGGACCCTTGTGCATTTGTGTCAGCTGTCCATCTGTCCAGAGGACCCTTGTGCATTTGTGTCAGCTGTCCATCTGTCCAGAGGACCCTTGTGCATTTGTGTCAGCTGTCCAGAGGACCAGTCCATATTCTCTCTTGTGCATTTGTGTCAGCGGTCCATCTGTCCAGAGGACCAGTCCATATTCTCTCCTGTGTATTTGTGTCAGCTGTCCATCTGTCCAGAGGACCAGTCTATATTCTCTCTTGTGCATTTGTGTCAGCTGTCCATCTGTCCAGAGGACCAGTCTATATTCTCTCTTGTGCATTTGTGTCAGCTGTCCATCTGTCCAGAGGACCAGTCCATATTCTCTCCTGTGCATTTGTGTCAGCTGTCCATCTGTCCAGAGGACCAGTCTATATTCTCTCTTGTGCATTTGTGTCAGCTGTCCATCTGTCCAGAGGACCGGTCCATATTCTCTCTTGTGCATAAATTTGTGTCAGCTGTCCATCTGTCCAGAGGACCAGTCTATATTCTCTCTTGTGCATTTGTGTCAGCTGTCCATCTGTCCAGAAAACCAGTCCATATTCTCTCTTGTGCATAAATTTGTGTCAGCTGTCCATCTGTCCAGAAAACCAGTCCAAATTTTCTCTTGTGCATTTGTGTCAGCTGTCCATCTGTCCAGAGGATCAGTCTATATTCTCTCCTGTGCATTTGTGTCAGCTGTCCATTTGTCCAGAGGACCAGTCTATATTCTCTCTTGTGCATTTGTGTCAGCTGTCCATCTGTCCAGAGAACCAGTCCATATTCTCTCCTGTGCATTTGTGTCAGCTGTCCATCTGTCCAGAGGACCAGTCCATATTCTCTCCTGTGCATTTGTGTCAGCTGTCCATCTGTCCAGAGGACCAGTCCATATTCTCTCCTGTGCATTTGTGTCAGCTGTCCATCTGTCCAGAGGACCAGTCCATATTCTCTCCTGTGCATTTGTGTCAGCTGTCCATTTGTCCAGAGGACCAGTCTATATTCTCTCTTGTGCATTTGTGTCAGCTGTCCATCTGTCCAGAGGACCAGTCCATATTATCTCTTGTGCATTTGTGTCAGCTGACCATTTGTCCAGAGGACCAGTCCATATTCTCTCTTGTGCATTTGTGTCAGCTGTCCATCTGTCCAGAGGACCAGTCCATATTCTCTCTTGTGCATTTGTGTCAGCTGTCCATTTGTCCAGAGGACCAGTCCATATTCTCTCTTGTGCATTTGTGTCAGCTGTCCATCTGTCCAGAGGACCAGTCCATATTCTCTCTTGTGCATTTGTGTCAGCTGTCCATCTGTCCAGAAAACCAGTCCATATTCTCTCTTGTGCATTTGTGTCAGCTGTCCATCTGTCCAGAAAACCAGTCCATATTCTCTCCTGTGCATTTGTGTGAGCTGTCCATCTGTCCAGAAAACCAGTCCATATTCTCTCTTGTGCATTTGTGTCAGCTGTCCATCTGTCCAGAAAACCAGTCCATATTCTCTCTTGTGCATTTGTGTCAGCTGTCCATCTGTCCAGAGAACCAGTCCATATTCTCTCCTGTGCATTTGTGTCAGCTGTCCATTTGTCCAGAGGACCAGTCTATGTTCTCTCTTGTGCATTTGTGTCAGCTGTCCATCTGTCCAGAGAACCAGTCCATATTCTCTCCTGTGCATTTGTGTCAGCTGTCCATCTGTCCAGAGGACCAGTCCATATTCTTTCTTGTGCATTTGTGTCAGCTGTCCATCTGTCCAGAGGACCAGTCTATATTCTCTCGTGCATTTGTGTCAGCTGTCCATTTGTCCAGAGGACCGGTCCATATTCTCTCTTGTGCATTTGTGTCAGCTGTCCATCTGTCCAGAGGACCAGTCTATATTCTCTCGTGCATTTGTGTCAGCTGTCCATCTGTCCAGAGGACCAGTCTATATTCTCTCGTGCATTTGTGTCAGCTGTCCATCTGTCCAGAGGACCAGTCTATATTCTCTCGTGCATTTGTGTCAGCTGTCCATCTGTCCAGAGGACCAGTCCATATTCTCTCTTGTGCATGTGTGTCAGCTGTCCATTTGTCCAGAGGACCAGTCCATATTCTCTCTTGTGCATTTGTGTCAGCTGTCCATCTGTCCAGAGGACCCTTGTGCATTTGTGTCAGCTGTCCATCTGTCCAGAGGACCAGTCCATATTCTCTCTTGTGCATTTGTGTCAGCTGTCCATTTGTCCAGAGGACCAGTCCATATTCTCTCTTGTGCATTTGTGTCAGCTGTCTATCTGTCCAGAGAACCAGTCCATATTCTCTCCTGTGCATTTGTGTCAGCTGTCCATCTGTCCAGAGGACCGGTCCATATTCTCTCTTGTGCATTTGTGTCAGCTGTCCATCTGTCCAGAAAACCAGTCCATATTCTCTCCTGTGCATTTGTGTGAGCTGTCCATCTGTCCAGAAAACCAGTCCATATTCTCTCTTGTGCATTTGTGTCAGCTGTCCATCTGTCCAGAAAACCAGTCCATATTCTCTCTTGTGCATTTGTGTCAGCTGTCCATCTGTCCAGAGAACCAGTCCATATTCTCTCCTGTGCATTTGTGTCAGCTGTCCATTTGTCCAGAGGACCAGTCTATGTTCTCTCTTGTGCATTTGTGTCAGCTGTCCATCTGTCCAGAGAACCAGTCCATATTCTCTCCTGTGCATTTGTGTGAGCTGTCCATCTGTCCAGAAAACCAGTCCATATTCTCTCTTGTGCATTTGTGTCAGCTGTCCATCTGTCCAGAGAACCAGTCCATATTCTCTCCTGTGCATTTGTGTGAGCTGTCCATCTGTCCAGAAAACCAGTCCATATTCTCTCCTGTGCATTTGTGTGAGCTGTCCATCTGTCCAGAAAACCAGTCCATATTCTCTCTTGTGCATTTGTGTCAGCTGTCCATCTGTCCAGAAAACCAGTCCATATTCTCTCTTGTGCATTTGTGTCAGCTGTCCATCTGTCCAGAGAACCAGTCCATATTCTCTCCTGTGCATTTGTGTCAGCTGTCCATTTGTCCAGAGGACCAGTCTATGTTCTCTCTTGTGCATTTGTGTCAGCTGTCCATTTGTCCAGAGGACCAGTCTATGTTCTCTCTTGTGCATTTGTGTCAGCTGTCCATCTGTCCAGAGGACCAGTCTATATTCTCTCTTGTGCATTTGTGTCAGCTGTCCATCTGTCCAGAGAACCAGTCCATATTCTCTCCTGTGCATTTGTGTCAGCTGTCCATCTGTCCAGAGGACCAGTCCATATTCTTTCTTGTGCATTTGTGTCAGCTGTCCATCTGTCCAGAGGACCAGTCTATATTCTCTCGTGCATTTGTGTCAGCTGTCCATCTGTCCAGAGGACCAGTCCATATTCTCTCATGCATTTGTGTCAGCTGTCCATCTGTCCAGAGGACCAGTCCATATTCTCTCTTGTGCATGTGTGTCAGCTGTCCATTTGTCCAGAGGACCAGTCCATATTCTCTCTTGTGCATTTGTGTCAGCTGTCCATCTGTCCAGAGAAGCAGTCAATGTGGCTCAACATAGTGTCAGCAGATGGATCAAAATAAATTACATTAATTAGATCATGCTATGTTTCTGATTCCTTTGTCAAATAGTTCATCAGAGAATCATAAGGTGATGTAAAGTGTTAGATACCTATGTCAAATAATTCATCAGAGAAATGCTAATCAACACATATTTGATAAATGAAACATTGTATAATCATATCCAGCAGCAGGCCAGTCACTGGTTAAGGATACCAAGCAAGGCCTTAGTGCCATCTTGTCAACTCCAAGCTCTTTCAGAAAAAAATACTTTGGTAACAAAATGGATCATATGTTTCAAAGGAAACAGACCCTAAACATCATAATGATCTTCCTTCCAACTCCTGACCATCAACTGTACTGACCATGACACTCGTTCTTGCCGCTGACAGAAGATGCCCATCCATTTGTCTATGCCCACATGTACAGAAGGAAGACACTTAGACTTTTAGAGAAAGTAGAATAAGTACCAAGAATCTGTTTCTCCTCTTCTTCATCATGTCTTTCTTCAAGTTTGGATCTCTGCTCCTGTGTGACCGTGGAGAGTCATCCTGGTCGGAGGTGGAGTTGCTGAAGCTCCTGCAAGAGAGGCATGGTCCAGTCATTTCCCCTGCTGGCATCTAGTATGGATACACAGTACAGGCAGCAATCCATGCAGCACTCTACTCACAACTCTCCCCTGTGTAGTGCATACTGTGCACCTGGTTTCTCTCAGTCTCACACACACACACACACACATAAACACACACATAAACACACACATAGAGAGAGAGAGAGAGATCAGAGAGAGAGAGAGAGAGAGAGAGAGAGAGAGAGAGAGAGAGACAGAGAGACAGACAGACAGAGAGAGAGAGAGAGAGAGAGAGAGAGAGAGAGAGAGAGAGAGAGAGAGAGAGGGATGATGATATGTAGATAAATAGTGACAGGGCAAGTACAAGACTGACAGACTTCAGATGTCAAACTTATTGTTTCAAGCCAGCAGCCAATAACATGGAGTCATCCAACTTGAGTATGATACAATATGCTGATGGCCAGACACACAGGCAAAAAAGACGTGAAGCTCACAAGCTTGCCAGAAGAGAAACAATACAAGCTAACAAGGGTGCATCAGGCAGTGCACCCTAGGCCTGTGTTTGCAAATAACCTCCTTTCCTGCATACAGCACTCCTACCCCCATTTGAAAAGCAAGATCAGCTCTGAAGTCCATAAAAATATCATGCATGTTCACATCTCAAATACAATGCTGCACTACCTTTTCATGCAAGACCCCAGACAAGTTTAGAAAAATGACCTCTTCTGAAAGGACCCCCCCCCCCCCCCCCCCCAATGATTGCAAACATTCTCTTCCAAAATGCCATCCATCTAAACTGCTTTCATAAAAAATTTAAATAAAGACATGTCAGGAAAAGTCCAGTGGGATTAATGTCCACTGAACATCTTCAACAATTGACTGTGACATCCACGTTTGAGTACTAGAGCTAAAGGAAATCATATAGAAGACAGAAATAAAAGTGGAAAGAAACGAAAGTGGACAAAAAAAAGTCAAGCTAACAACATCATGGCAACGGACTTAAACACTTACACCACATTACTATATTACTAGTATTAGTCTATGCCTGTATGAATGAAAATAGGACACCAGCAATAACTCATCAATGGCTAGGTAAAGTTTCATGTCTCCATGCATCTCATGGTGATAGGGATGAAGAAAACGCATGCCTGCACGCTTTCCAATATTTGAGATGTACAACACCTGCTTTCAAATAAACAACAATGTGCACTTAGCGTCATCTCCCTTGCTTTAAGAAATAAACTTCTTGGCACAAATGATACAGTTTTTGTATGTATGTATATTTATAACCACTGCATACAAATTATATAACTAATTTATAGCATAAACTAACATTTATGAAGTTCGCAGGCATTAAAGAACAAGCATCGCTAGTAAATAGTATAAGCTTAGTTTTAAATCTACTACAGGGAAATCTATGTTACTGTCATGGCGCTTACAAATGATACTTCACGATTGTCGATTACAGAAAGAATTGGGCAAGACTATGGTTGTTAGTTCCGGAAGATTGAGCAATATTACTATTTTAGTATTTAGCCAAGAGGCAATGACAAACGGAAATATATTTTTTTAAATAACTAAAGTACAAAAAAGTTTAGAACCGAATCAACTGTCACGAACTAAGCACATGGCAAGACTCCACAAGATTCGCACCACTCGACTTACGACTCCACCTAATAATCAATCACGATCGTTGAGTATCACGGCGGACCTTACCAACACAGAGGAAGAATATCATAGGCATCGAAGTACTTTACCACATCTGCTGCATGGGAAATTCGATGTGAAGATCAGGCAGATCCTTGATAGAACACTTTCGAATCCGAATAGCGACCGCCAAAACACATATATGCATACCTAGCAAGATGAGTAATATACTAATATTAACCATACGTACGAATTGGTGCATAACTGACTAGCAGCCATCGTCAATCCAAGGCAAGAAAAACTTTGTCTCCTCCTTTGTTCCAGGAGGACATGCACAAATATCGACTTTTCCTGGAAAGCCGCTCCACGAGGGTGTGAACCTGTGTGGCCAAAATCAATACGCAAATTGCATGCGGGAACTGACCTCTCTGAAGAGTTACCCGCCCTTCCACTCTCTTGCTCCTCGCTCTCTTCATCTTTTTCGGCAATAAGACGGGGGACAGGTCGTAATCGTTGTCTCCATGGATGTGGACCTTGAAAATTTTCTTCCTCGAGGTCGAAGTTCAGGGCATATTCGCCGGATCCTCCTGCTGCGTCGGCATCATGATCATGAGGCACAAAGTCGGCAGGGGAAGCCATGATAGATCCCGGGATGAAGTCTCCTGTAGCTTGTAAAATCTAAGTTTTCCTGGCAAGATCTTCCGAGCTTTTTCGAATGTAGTTTGCTTTTGTTCGATCCTTACACTTGATTGGCATGGTAAGGAAGTCAGATTAAGGTGTTTCCAGTTTTTAGAAGTACTATTGGGAGTCTTGCTTCGTGTCTTCCATCTCCCTCCGAGTTCTTGTTGTTGTAGTCTCGTTCTCGCTACCACAGTTCTTCGTGCTAAATTTAGCAGCGGAGCATCTCGAGGTTTCAAATTACAGCAGCCAGATTGCCTCTCCCCCGTGCTCTGGGAGAGAAGATGCTATCTGCAAGATCAGCTAGGTGACACATACCCTCGCAGTTGAGCTGATGATTCTTCCACAGATGCTTTTTTAAGCCACGCCCGAACATCAGTAGGGAGTTCGCGGGAAATCCACAACTTGAGAGCGAGGCTGTTGTTGTTGACAACAAACCATTTGTCCTCTCAGTATGAAAGAGAGCGTTCTCGATCCATGCCACGAAGCAAGCGCTAGACCTCTTGTCAGGACATTATAACAACATGTAAACTTGCATGAGCCCAGTTGCAGAAGTCAGAATGTAAAGGTAAGAATCGAGATGTAGTCAAAGACTGATTAGTGTAGAAAACAATTACACTATGAAGATAGACCCGTCGAAAAGGTATTGTCTTGGGGTAGCGGCGCTGGTGAAACATGTGTAGGACCTATAGGCTATACCTACTCTGATAAATTTACAAGTATGGCACGTACCAGTAGTCAGAAACTTCAGGGCTGACAACGGTTTAAGAAGTGAACATAGCAGTCGCAATTAAGGCCCGGAAAGGGTGGGATAGATTGCTTGGCGACGACTTTGGTATGTTGTTTAAGGACTTGAAAAGTTTTTGTCGAACTTTTATTGGGGCAAGTTATGCAGAGAGACACGGCGAAGCAATGATCAAACATAATTCATGACCTCAGAATTAAGTATAACTTGAGACTCTTAGAAACGAACTACACATCTATTCTTGATTATCAAGAATTCGCCGGCAAAATAGTAGATTGCTTTTTAAAATAGATCGACAAGGACTTAATCCTGACAGGATCTTTCTCTGTAGCTGAATGTATTAATTACAGTTCAGTAGGCATGTTCTTTCATACGGTTATTTTGAATTGATCATGAGATGTGACAATAATGCAAATCTCAATCACGTATTACTTTTGAAAAAGTAAATTGTTGAATTATTTGGTTGCAGTGGTATACATACAGAAGCAACCCTTAGCTTCCTCTAGAATGCACACCTACCTGAACCATTGTCTGTTGTTGCTGCTAGTCACTTAGCCACTCTCCTAACACTTCACCTAGGTCACATTTTTTAAAGAAACACGGTCACGGTTTGAAAACTTTGTCTTCACGGTCTTTGACAAAAACAAAGTAACAATAGAGGCAGCAGCAGCAGTAACACCACAGCTACAAAGCACCAACAGCAACAAAGCAGCAACAATAACAAAAACAAAATGTGCTGCATATTTATTTTGTACATTCAATTAGAAAAAAAGAACATATGCACAGATTGTTGATATTGTGTGCCTGTCTAAGTGTCTTGGAGGATGGGGGAGAGGAGGGGGGTGTCGGGGATGTGCATTGCTGGAGCGGTTTAGATTGATCAGGCACAGACTGAATCCCAGAGGAGGAAGCAAAGTTTGAAAACACCTGCTTTCTTAAGCTATCTCAGACTGCCATTTCAGACATTTTTGTGGACTGCCCAGTCTGCTTGGGCAACAGAAAAGAAATGATCAAGAAGTTTGGCAAATACTGGACTGCCTGGTAGTGACTGATGCCTTAAACATTGCTGTTGGTAGGTCTGCTCAAACCGCGTGTCTTTGTGCTGATCAGATGAGAGATGGGTTCACAGCATTTGACAGAAGCTTCTTACAAGTGGTGAATATTAATTGCTTGCAAACACGAACATTTAGCATCTTCTAGCTTACCCTGTATCTACTTTAAACATAAGAAGCTTTTTACAAAGGATGTGAGATATTGTAAATTACATATGACCCTTTCATGAAAAACAATGATGGTGTTGTTTTTTTGTAGGATGGATGGAACAGTATTTTATTTCCTTGAATGTGATAGTGCAGACCAAACAGATTTGTACAAATTGTGTTCCATGATTAACACCATGTTTTACTTACTGAAAGTTTTCATGTATGTTTTTTCTCAAGAGGATTTATGTATTAACTCATCAGTTTTAGAAATCTTTAAAACAGTTCTTTAATTTGAATAACAAGCTAGTTTTCTCAATTTTCACTTGACTGAAATCAATGATAAAATAATGTTATTTATGCCAACACCTGCATATAAAAATTAGTCCAGTTTGCAAGGAACTTGAGTGTCTGTTTCTTGCAATTATAAAACTTTCAGCTCCTGTTGGAATAATGTTGTAGGTGTTATTGCTCTTGTTTATTGAAAAGCAGCCTTTTCTGAATTTTTGAATTTTCATCAGTGACAGTGTGGATAAGGGTGAAAAAAAGTTGTTCATTTCAGGTCACCCGACCTACCCTAAATTTTGCTGCTGACCTTACACTACTTCTTTTTAGCTGCTGGAAGTACACACACACACACACACACACACACACACACACACACACACACACACACACACACACACACACACACACACACACACACACACACACACACACACACACACACACTCATACTGCACTCCTAAAATGTGTAAATCTTTCATTAGAACTGAGAATAACTTTATTTAAATTTTATGTTTACAAGATATTGTTTTCTTAGTGTATGTAGTATTGGTTTTGTGGAAATGAATTGTTGATTTTACAGTCTATGGGAGAAAAAATCCTACCTACTTCACTTTTTTTTTTTTGGGGTGGGGGGGGGTGGGGGGGGGGGGGGGGGGGAAGGGGGGGGGGAGGTGGGACCATGTTACTTGAAACAAACATGTTTTAGGTGGGTAGGTGTATGGGGGCCTATAAGTATAAAGCTTTCTTTCCTTACCATATTTACTGACATAACTGACTTAGTTTCAAAAGAGATTCTGAAATGCAAGGTGGGAGTTGGGGAAAGGGTGCATGGGGTTGGGGTACTTGATTTCAGGAACCTCAAAGCATAAAGACAGAACAGAAAAAAGCATTGGTAGAAAGGAAAACTTTCTTGAGCATTAAATTTTATCTCGGCAGTAATGAACATATTTTCTTGAGATTACTTCTTTGATGGGTTGGCAGCTTGCTTAATTAAGCCGGTCTCTGGGTCTTGTACTGCCGTCTCTATGGAAAGCCTGTAGTGCTTGTGCCTCAGGTGGTGACTGCCATGAAGCGTAGACCATGCTAACAGGCTTTGTGCTTTCATTTTCTCTGATCAGTCATGTAACGGGAGAGAAAATCCAGCACCCAAGTACAGCTAATCGGAAACATCAATAATGTTTGGATTACTGTTTCTGCTTCATTACTACATGCTACAGGCTGTGCGGTGGTCCTGGCCTCTAGAGAAGGTGGGGGTTGAAAGCAAATAGCCTGCTGTTTACAAACAGCAATGAATGTCACTCAGCTGGGATCAAACTACACTAATCAGTCAGTTGTGCTCTGCAGTCATTTTAAGCCTTGAACAGCACACAGATCACTCAGTCCATGTCCATGGCAATACCATTACAATAGTCTTCTGGTGTCTCATTTTCCTCATTAAGAGCCATTTTAAAAGCAATGTAAGCTTTGATTTATATGTCAGCAACTTTCATTTCATGGATGTATGTGCTCTGAAATGATTTTTGACTCACATACGAAGCAAAAGTGAGTCTATGTACTCACCCGTGTCGTCCGTCCGGGCGTCCGGGCGTCCGTGAAAAATTTAACGTTGGATTTTTCTCAGAGACTTTTAAGTCTATCAACACCCAATTTGGCATGATGGTGTATGATGACAAGGCGTCAAAAAACATACATAGTGACTTGACCTTGCTTCAAGGTCAAGGTCGCAGGGGCCATAAATGTTGTCTAAAAAACAGCCATTTTTCACATTTTCCCAATTTTCTCTGAAGTTTTTGAGATTGGATACCTGACCTATATATGGTATATAGGGCAATGTAATCCCTATCTTTTGATACCAGTTTGATTGACCTTGCTT